>WUAW01001309.1:43377-53463 GCA_017165845.1 Thaumetopoea pityocampa | reverse complement strand
TATCTCGGAAGGAGTAGGAAGAGACAGTAGTAGCTCGGGGGCCCGGGGTCGCTTACCCGTGTACTTAAGTCAATTTTCCGGACAGGCTAAATACCTAAGTACTCCCGGACCATGATCTCACGATGTTTAAGCTGTCATATATCGCGAAGGTGTGAATTGCCGCGAGCAGGACCCTAGCACAAAAGCCTGCGGCACTCCCCGCTATCCGGCTCGTATGACCACGACTGATCAGTCAGTAACAGAGTTACCATATTACGCAATGTATGATCAGTTTTAACGACTAATTGGTACAGTGGAAATAATCCTGTTCTCTGTACCAGCGAGTCCCGGATTCGAATCCCGGTAAAGGCAAGCTTTATGTAATAAGCACAAATATTTGTATCCGAGTCATGGAGGTATGTATCTATTTATGTATTTTATTTATTTATATAACACTGTATATCGTTGTCTCGTATGTACCCGAGACACGGGGAATCCTAGTTTGGGACTACATCAGTGTGTGTGTGTGTGTGTGTGAAAGTGTCCAGAATATTATTTTATTATTATTATAGCTCGGGTACAAATCTCAGAATTACTATTACTATTAAATTATTTTTTTTATCATTTCATTGTTAGGGGCATTAATAAGTACAATCACTAGTACAGTTGTTTCCGTTAAATTTATTGTTTTTACACAAGTTAAAATAAATTATTTATTTATTTAATAATAATAATACGGTAACATTCCAGCGAGAAAACGGCTCCCGTATTAGAAAGGTCAAAAACTGCAAAGGGTCCTCTAATTAGACGAAGCGCGACGCCCCAAAACAGTAGTGAACAGTTTTCAGGGTACGTGTGTACATATATACATACATATTCTGTGGGTGTGTGCCTTTCTTATTTCGACCCTGTCGTAGAACATCACATGTATAAAATGGCTACTTTAGAGGAGAACAGTTTAAAGTGTTAAACTCGTATATCTCTCCATATTATTGTATGCTAATTGTATGATATTATTATTTAAATCAATTAGGAAAAAATATACACGTATATGCGAATCCAAAACTTTAAACTGCTCTCTTTTAAAGCAGCCATTGTTTGTAAGCGCGTGAAGCTAGTTCAATTAAAAATTTGAAAAATAGTGGACACGTGACGTCAGAGGGGGCGGGCGATCCACCCCCCACCCCCCACCCCACACACGCCACGTTGCTATTCTATTCGCCTGCAATACATTAAACACTAATTTTATCTGGACATTGCTACGATTAACGAGAACATGAACATGATTAAAATTAAACGTTCTCTTTCATAACTTAACTAAATGCATAATACACTCATTTGTTTATTGAACTTATAATTCTTATGTTTCAAAAAGGTTGTTTCAAAAAGGTCAAGTTCGTAGCACATTCAATCAAAGAAAGTGTCAAACAATGGATAAATGTGAATCAGGTGAGGGTGATTTGGCGGCAACCCAAGTGAAGCATCACTTGAAGTTTTGTTATTTTACTGTAATATTTATTATATAAATTTGGTGTTGTTTTGTGTATTAATCGTCAGTATTCGTAAACAACATCGAAACATTAGAATAAAACTGTGACTAACATAGCAAATTGACCGTATTTTTTCAAGGCGATGTGCCTACGGATACTCTTGCCCAGTCAATGTGTTGATTGATGTGGTAATCTTTGGATTGGCGTCTAAACTCCCAAGAAGCAACAAAAAGTGATACATCGGCATTTTACTATTTTTGACGAAATTTAATGCACTCAAGTCCTGGCAGTATGGCTTTGTTCCTTTGCCTGTCCATCAGGATGAAACAAACTATGAAAGTAGATGAGGTGGGAGAGGTGTGTCAGGATCGTACGTGTCGAACTGTGGTCTCTGCATACCCTAATAAGATACCGACGTGAGTGTATGTATGTATAATTATTTTGTCGCGTTAAAAATAAAATTGAGGGCCCGTGGCCCGTAACGAAAGTAAGACATGATAAAGTTTTGGCGCCAAAGCACATGTGCAAATTAGACAGCTGTCAGTGTTGTATAATTATATAATTTTTAATATTTAAATATTCTGTCCTTGAAAATACTATGTCAGTATATCTTTTGTTATACATATTATGACCTACACGATACAGAAAAAATAACATATTATAATTTAGACTAGCTTTAGCTAATTGAAATATAATTATTTGATAACTTTTTAACTATTATTTCTATCCCTCAAGAACAGTTTTTTTTTGGGATATAAGGTTCTGTATCCTTCACTGTACGCTCGACAATGTATGTACAAAATTTCATGATGATTGGTTGAGTAGTTTAGGCGTGAAAGCGTAAAAACAAACTCACATTCGCATTTATAATATTAGTTAGGATAATGTTAAGTACCTACGTCAAATAATGAGCGCGAATATGTAAAGAATTGTAGACAATTAAAAATAAGTTGCTCAATAAATACTGTGAATCAACCGATTTATACATTATATACATTACAATTACATGTTATAAAATCACTTACTATACGGCGTTAAAACTAAATAATAAACACCAGAGATAAACTCCTCAGAATAACCAACTATACCTATAACATAGATATTTACTAAAAATATTTGTATTAAATCCAATCCTGTGTAGTTAATTCGGAACAGGCAAATTGTTAAAAAATTGTCTTTCTACTGCAATTCTGTTTTAGTTTCCGATTTTTCTTTCAGACCATACAACGAGGGCTCCATTCTATAAATGTTTTTGCTTGACTGTGGTTAAATATTAGTAGCAGTATTATAAATTCGAAAGATTAGATATTTGTTACTTAATTATGACAAAACGACTGAACCAATTTTGATGAAATTCAATTATATTTTACATGATTTGAAATGAAACATGAGATGATAGTGAGATTTATTGAAGTAAAGATAGTATAATATATTCGTATTATTAAGATAGAAGCGTTTCGTAACAGAAGATGTTTGCAAATGGATCGTTACAATATGTGTAATCTTTGTTTTTAATTTTTTTTACTTCGGTTATTTTAATATAGTAGAAGTATATCAGTCATATACGAATATAGTTCTTGAGGGAAATAGCTACTGTTATATAATCATACCTTTTAAATGCACATTATAGTAATGCATATAATATTACACTGGTTAGTAAGCTACTAACATATAATTTTCACAAAATTTGCTGTCAGAATATCCGTATCCATATAAAATTTTCATCTTCTTATTGAAAGATAGATTTCCAATTGGGGTGTACGTTTACGGTACTGACGTGATGTTGTTCACCAAAACGAAACATGAAGCAAATGAGATATTGTATCATTTCTTATGTAACACAACTTAAGCTAAATTTCGGCTCTCCTCTCTTTGTCTAATGCCAACACCAAAACGAGACAGCAAACATTTTTAGCGAGTACCAGCCTTCATTTCTGTCAAAAGGTACAAAAAATGTTGCGTTTTGCGTATCTTTCATCGGCATGTTCAGAGGTCACGTCTAAATTTGTATTTATGTAGAACTTAATTTTGACGTGTCTAAACAAAACTCACAGTGCCAAAATTATTGATATCTCGTTTTGGCGTTTGGCATTAGAAGCAGATAGAAGAGCCTAAATTCTGCTATGTTACATCAGAATTCACACCATTGACTGATAGTCGTGAGACCGGCCGGAGTGACACAATCGAACTGAATAATTCCCTCCAAGTGTTAAGTTTGACTCTTTATTGAGTCACATAGAAAAAGCGGGAGTATAAACTTAATTGTTATAAGCTGTGTTTGCCGAGCGCCGCCCTCGCGGGTCCCGAGGGGTCGGGCGGGCGGGAGGGGTGGAGCGCTCGGTTGTATTTCTCCGAACTTGTGCTAAATTTCACTTTCTCTGAAGACGAAGTGCGTAGAGTGAACCCCCCACCGTATTCCCGTCCGCTAACTTTACAATGTAGTTCCGTGTACCCACACTTCGTAACTTAGTTCAGTGTGGGGCAACTTTCAACTAAGTTTCTGTCATCTCGCGCTGCTACTGCATACTCAGTGTGCTGTGATGACTCAAAGAGCCCGGCGTAGTGTTTTTAATCAGCCCGGAGCGCTGTTCATCGCGCGTCTTCTGCGAGAGCGGCTCCGCACCGCGCGACTCCGACACTCCGCGAGATGTCGTTATCTTGGCGAACCCTAACCGAGTAAAACATAAAAAACGTTAGTCAAAAAAGTCCTTCCACTCACAAAAACTCTGCCTCCTCGCCCTCCGAAGTTATAAACGCTGAAGGCGGGTGAGGGTAGACGTGGGGCTTTCGACCTTATCTTTATGTATTTAGGGTCGCGAGCGGTGGTGTTGGAGCACCCACACCGGCGTCGCACGGCTGAAAGGCGAGCACACAAGCGTGGAAGCTTTAGCGAAATGAAAGCCGACTCGCTCTTAATTCACCAGCACATAGACGCGGCGCACGGACGTCGATAGAGCCCTCCCCCCGAGGGGTGGGGGCGCCGGCCGCCCGACCCCACGCGCCGGGCATAAATAAGAGGGGGCGAACTCGGGTTAACAAGAGAGTGAGCGCCCTCCCTCGCGGCAACGCTACGAGGGAGAATTAAGGGGCTGCGGCGAAGGACGAATTAAGGAGATGAGAGAGCACACGTTCGGTGGACGCGGTAGCGCGGGCCGGCCGCGGGGCTGCAGACTCCTGTCGCGGTCATGTCTACGAGTACCTACTGACTAAACGACATAATTTTGTTTACACTTTTTCAGTACTGAAATACGGGAAAGGCCAGTTGTCACTTGTGTACTTAATAAAAGGATTTCATTTATGTTATGGCCACAGTGATATGGCTATAGCTATAGCCATAATTAAAACAATACCCAGGTCTAGCTACGATTTACGGCCATAATTTTATAATTCCAATCAATGTGGCATATGGCGGTAGACCATAGCTCCGGTGGCGGTCATTTTTCGCATATCACAAAAGATTACCGCCGTAATTAATGCGTGTCTGGCCATACTGTTAGAAAACTTGGCTAAGTAGTACTTTATTTGTGGTATTTTAGACTGACTCCAATTTGAGTAGCTCATAAACAAGGCGCTAAGCCGTACTGATATCATGATGTACGTTTCACTATGTGGAGCTGTGTATACATGATGCACTGGCTCGAGCCTCCAGCGACCTCTGTGACGTCACCGCCGCGTTTCCATGGCGCGCGCCAACCGTCACATAAATTACAAACTATATCCCACAGGAGTTAAGGTTTGTATTCCACGAAGTGGCGGGGGCTCCTTTGTCTTATTTCATTGAAGCTACCTAAAATGTTCTCTATTAGTGCTGCGCAAAGTTGAATTTAGACTGTTTCGAGTGTAATGATCTTGGAAGAGGGTGGGTATAAATTTTGTATGGGGGCAGACGGGGCGACGTCGCGCTAGGGCGCCGCTGAGTCACGGCGGCGACGGCGTCGGCGGGGGCGCGGGGCGGTCGGCGGAGCGCTCCGGGCGCCCGGGGCGGCGGGCGCGCGGGGGTGTACATATTGTAAGTATCCACCACTCACATGTCACAAAGTTTTCTCCGCATCGGGAAACTTTGTTAACGTCACCGAGCACGTGGCCGCGCCGACATTAAACACACGAGCGGTGCGCGCACGCGCCCGCGCACGCGCCCGCGCCCGCGCTCGCGCCCAGCACGTGGCCACTGCGCGCACCACTTTTTTCCACATATCGACACCTCCATGCAATAACATCGTAACGCATTTTTTCGCATACTGAGTTATATAGTTTTATACAACCCTAAAGTAGAGAAAATAGTGCTCCTAAAACCATTAGATAGGGATTGTTTTTCTTGAAATTTATATGAATATTTATATTTTTTAAATTTTGATCTCCTAAAAACCAGAAAGTGAGTTACAATGTTATGGGATGGAGGTGTCGATTTGTTAGGAAAAAAAATTTATTTTGACACACAATTTAAAATCAGTGTTGTTCGTCGATGCGATGCCGACCACGAGTTTCGAGTTACCGTGTCGTGTGCGTCGTATCATCGGTTTTTTTTTGAACTTAGAAACACTTTTTGTGTAATGAAATGTGTTATCAACGAATATGTATAGATCCCTAAAATGATTAAAATCGTGACCTGATATCCCGAAAGTCAGGAGAGACAAGCGGGCGATCCAAACGGTATCACCTGTACGATTCAAGGAACATTCAGGGCGAACTGCTGAAGTTCTGTCAAGCGAGGAGATGCCCACCCGCCTGCCTTTTGAAATGAGTATCTGCAGGGTAATTATGAACAGGTTGTCGAAATGAAATGTGGAATTGCATGAAACATGGTACATAAAAAACGTAACCAAAAAAAAAAACAACGACAGAGGCATGCAAATTAAACAACTTACAAATTTTTCTTTTCAAAAATTGTCAAAACTTAGCTTTAACAAAATATTCAGAGAGTGTAAAATTAATTTTCTATTAACCAATTTTTCAATCTTGCCCCCGTCTGTGGTAACGGTGGTTCTCTCATTGTTTTTTTGGTAATTCATTATATACTCTAATACAAATCATGTAAGAACTTTTACCAAACGTTGCGGTCGAATCGGTAATGTGGAAACGGCAATAGTTTCCGATCTGAATAAAAAAAATCTCTGTATCACATAATTGTGAAATGAGACGCCCAAGTGTACACACACACACACATATCCAGTCATGCAATCGGCCGCTTTACTTAGGACCGTCACCTTGAAGGCTGATAAGGCGCCAACGGACTGATAAGGCGCCAACGGACTGATAAGACGCGATTGCTTCAGTAACGTTACACACATACAGCGCGCTGATACTACGCCGGCATTAACGCTGATTGTATTGCCGAAAGTAAGCGGTCCCTGTATCATCACGACTGAGGGTGATTATAACACATGTTGTTTTTGTTATTGAGGAGCAGACATAACAAGCATAAGATATGAAAAATTAAAAACCTGACTGCGACGCACAATCTTTTTTATTCTATGATTTGTCACTCCAAAATGTCACAAACACACAGATTCAATATATTTTCATACTCGCCTTTTAAAGCCCTTTCTTTTGTTACCCCACTCGAAGGTCTTGAAAAAAGTTTTTTCAGCCTTCACATTAAAGCGCATAAGCCATCAAAATGAATCTAATGACTTATCAAAATTGGCTGAACCGTCGAGTCGTTAAGAGCGAACATAGGAACGGACATACATACATACATACAGATCAAACACATAACTCTCCTTTTGGGCTTCGCCGCACTCGGTTAAAAACAAGCAAATACGATAATCGTTACAATTTTTCATTTGATACGTTTTCTTCTTGATGTGTAGCGCTAACTAACAGCGTCGGCTATATAAAAAGCAAATAACTACTTTTACTTGACCTCTCGTACCTTAACGGCGGCTACTAAAACAAGGATCAAACTGTATCTTCAATTCTACTAGATCGATTCTGATGAAACATGCCGCAGTATTTAAGATGGAATAGTACCTTTAAGACTGTAACAGTTTGACCATAATCTACCAGCTGTTTTTTCCGTGCTAGCTCGAACAAACAAATATACAAACAAACATCGATGGATTTTGATTTCAGAAGCTCTTAATTAGTCGATCTGAATACTTACATATCATTGATTTACAAAATTTAACATTTAACAATTTTATAACAGTATAGGTTAGACGTAAACACACGTCATGACGTCGAATCGTTCCGCAAAATAAATGTATTATATTAATTCGTTGTTATTTAATAAGATTTATGTTTTTTTGCCCATTTTTTATTTCGTAGTATATTTTATAAGAAATATAAAATAAATAAAAATTATCACTGTAAGCGCGGTACATCTCTTAGCTGGTTCTTACAGCGACCACGTGAACATTTGGGAGTGGTGTTTTATTTTTATGCTGACTCCAAACAGCAATAAGATATTATGACATAAAGTATGTTATTTCCAAAGTAGACAAATCAATGCTCTCCCAGCTCTAGAAGTACCTGTAGGTATGTTTATTTTCATCATCATCATCCCCAGTCCATATCGTCCCCACTACAGGGGCACGGACCTCCCCTAATCAGGAGGAGAATTAGACCGTAGTCTACCACGCTGGCCCAGTGCGGGTTGGTAGACTTCACACACCGATGCGGGCATGCAGGTTTCCTCACGAAGTTTTCCTTCACCGTTAAGTACTTGGTGTCTACAATGTAGACCGTACATGAATCACAAATAATAATTCAGTGGTACGGGACCGCGGGATTCGAACCCACGACCCTTCGATCGTAAGCCGTGTCTAAAACCACTACACCACCAATGCACACCAATATTTATTTTACTTTTCGCTATTTATTTTACTTATCTTACTTTTTCCAACCCTCCTTCTAATCTTCTATATTTTTACACTCTAAGGTTTGCTGGTTTAAGGTAAAACTCATCTTTTGGGTTAAGTTCGTCTTTGTACATCTTTTTCCATTATTTACATTTACCGCAAAGTCGTTCTAGAGCCCTCCCTCTGTGATCAGCTTGAAGATCCTCTGCTACCAATTACATTATGTACGACGGGCGAGGGGTGCGGCGCGCGGGGGAGAGGCGAGGACTCCCTCTCCCCTCCTGGCTTGAAACGCGGGAATGAGTTTTCGCGCGAAAACTTTATCGCGTAAGCTCACGAGCTGACCGAGGACCTAGAGCTTCTTGATCATCTTGGCCTAGTTTCATGACATCCTAGCGGTATCCTCAATAAAAAATAATGTAAATTAATGTGTTTTGTCAGTCTGTTTATGGACTCAGACGCTAAACCCATTACTTTAAAATTTGTTATCTACATTGTTGTAAAATTGTTAAATGTCAGATTTTGTAAATTAAAGATATTTAAAAAAATTACTCAGATCGACTAATTAATGGCTCCTGAAACCAAATCCGTCGATGTTTGGTTTGTTTGTATATTTGTTTGAGCTGCACGCAAAAACCGGTTGGTAAATATTGACCAAACTATTACAATCTTAAAGGTACTATTCCGACTTAAAGACTGCGGTATGTATCATCAAAAGGGATCAAGTACAATTGAAGATACAGCTTGATCCCTGTTTTAGTAGCCGGCGTTAAGGTACGAAAGCTCAAGTAAAAGTAGTTCTAAGGCTTTTATGAAAATCTGTAATAGTTTCGTAATTTCCCATATAGCTGAAAACCGACATTTACGCGGGCAGAGCCGCGGGCTAAAGCTAGTTAGTAGACTGTACAATCAGTTCCGGTGTCCGTAACTATAATATGGTAGTCGATCGTGGGGGTTTAAAGGACTGACGTCAGACGGGTATCGCCATCTCATCAGATGACTCACAGCCACAGCGCTTCAATACGTAACGGAGGACCCAGCCCCCCCAGCCAAGTTGACATTCGACAATCGTTATCGCTAATAGAAAGGAAGNTGACACTTCTAATCGCCAAGTCACGCGTGACTTATCGAATAGAAGTGTCATTCCAATACATTTTTTCTTTTGTATTAGCGATAACGATTGTCGAATGTCAACTTGGCTAGGGGGGCTGACTTGGTTAGGGTGAACTTGTTTTTTAGTTCACAATCTCATTTTATCTACAACCACCTTTTGCCCACGGCTCCGCCCGCGTGAATGTCGGTTTTCCGTCACATGGGGAATCCCGGAATAGTCTTAGTATTATAGAAAGATGCCTTAAATCCGCTTTTACTTGACCTCTCGTACCTTAACGGCGGCTATTAAAACAGGAATCAAGATGTATCTTCAATTCTACTGCATGTTACCGATTCTGATGAAACATACCGCAGTATTTAAATCGGAGAACACCTTTAAAACTGTAATAGTTTGACCAAAATCTATCCGCTGGTTTTTGCATGAAGCTCGAACAAATAAACAAACATGGACGGATTTGGTTTCAGAAGCCCTTAATTTGTCGATCTGAATTGGATTTTTTGAAATATCTGTAATGTACAAAGATGTTTTATAGTTTTATAATATAATAGTAGACATAGTTCTCGTCGTATATAATTTCTAATACTACTTACTAGGTACCGGATAATGTCAAAGTTTGTGCCGAAAGGCCTGAATGCACGGTGTGCCACTTCACGAAATATCTGTGAAACTTTTTCGACGTTGTATTTTAAATACACTGCATTAA
>WUAW01001309.1:15278-28096 GCA_017165845.1 Thaumetopoea pityocampa | reverse complement strand
TACTTGAGCTCTCGTACCTTAACGGCGGCTACTAAAACAGGGATCAAGCTGTATCTTCAATTCTACTAGACAGATTTTGGTGAAACGCGTATTTAAGTTGGAATAGTACCTTTAAAACTGTAACAGTTTGACCAAAATATATCTGCTTGTTTTTGCGTGAAGCTCGAACAAACAAATAAATATCGACGGACCTTATTTCGGATTGACGGATCTTGTTTTTGTTGACGGATTACTCGTTCTGAGCAGGTTTTGAAATATCTTTGATTTAAAAAATTGACATTTAAAATGTTTATAATAGTATAGATATAGCTATCGCTAAAGAATAAATTTTATAAGCATTTAGTGTCGATGCAGACGGCGGCGCAGTATCCTGAACCAAGTTACATCGAGCCGGAGAGGAAAATTTTCAAGGATAACAGGTGATAATGTCTGGGAATTCTCGTCGAGTCGTCCTGATAAGGTTCTTGAGCACACCTTCAGAATGCGTGATGTGATAATGACAGAATTCACGTGATTACATATTAGCGTTGAAATTTTGATTATCTTACGGTGGGAACTCGGTATGTTCGTTACATTTTAATTCTTAATGCGGACAAGGAAATCTCTGTGGATATTCTGTCGGTGGGACTGTATTAACCATTGTTCACGGGAGCCCCTGTGGAACTTGGCGCGTAAACTATGAATAGGTTATTGACGTTCGGTATTTCTAACTCTATACTATTATTATTAAATTGTAAAACGTCACTGTCTGTACATCTGTACTAATATTATAAAGAGGTAAAGTTTGTTTGTTTGTCAGTTTGTATGTACGTTTTAATCTCTAGAAGAAATGATCAAATTCTAAAAAAATCTTCACAGCTAGACAGCTACAATATTCTTGAGTGCTACAAATTATATTTAAATCATGAATATTAGCCGAGCTACCACAATGTTGGTCTAGCGAGTCGGAAAGCGGTACGATTACGAACGAATTAAAAGCCCGGGAGGGTTTTCGAGTAGATAGGAAGTGCACGTGAGCGGAGCAGCGGACAACAGCTAGTTATATTCCAAAAAATCTAACTCAAATCGACTAATCAAGGGCTTCTGAAACCGAAGTCATATATTGTTTTCTTCACACATCGCTCATCCAATAGAACAATGACGTAATAACATTTTTGCAATTTATCAGAAGAAGAGTTTCAGTCTAAAATTGGATTACACCAATTTTGTAAATCATATCGATTATCATGATTTTTCATTATTTATAAAGAGCATTCTCGAAAAAATCCATATTAAACAACAAATCATCCAAATTAAACACAAAATAAAATTTTAACTTTTTTTGCAATTACGTCATTATTCTATTGGATAAGCGATATATTTGTTTGTTTGTTTGAGTTTCACGCGAAAAACAAGCAGTAATTTTGGTGACACTGTTGTCATCTTAAAAGTATCAACTATTCCACCTTAAATACCGCAACACGTTTCACCGAAACTTAACAAATATAACTGAAGACACGCTCTGTCTTTTTAAATTCAACATTGGTGATGATTCTGCTGTAACAGAACTTAACCAAATTTAGTCCCTCTCTATCTTTTTCTAATTTCAAACGCCAAAACGAGATAGCTATCAATTTTGGTGCTGTCAATTTTGTTTAGACACCTCAAAATTAAGAAATTTAGATGTGATTTCGGAACATACGGACTAAAGATAACCAAAAAAGCAACATTTTTAACAGAAATGTGGGTTGATGCTCACTAAAAAAAAGTTTGCTATCTCGTTTTGGTGTTTGGCATTAGAAGAAGATAGGGAGAGACTAAATTTAGTTTATATGTTACATGAAAATCGATATCAATAACGCTTTGTACAAACAATATCCAATGAGCACAAACAAACAAAGACAACTTTGACGACTGATTGCTTCAGTGGATGTGACCCCGCTTTCTGAGCCAATTGGTTCGGGGTTCGAATCCTGGTCGGGACAAAATTCGTGTGATAAACACGATTAGTTGCATCCGAGTCATAAATATTTATCTGTATATGTATTAGTATTTATCTATATAAGTATCATATATCGTTGTCTAGTACCGTACGGGACCAGGATCGAACCTACGACCTGTCGATGGCAAGCCGTGTCTGGCACCGTTAAAAAACCACAGGATTTATATACAATTGGGAAATGGGCGATTTTTTTTTTCGTTTATGACGGTAATCAAGTACCCACGTCTGCCTGACTCCGTCGTGGCCCATGACGCGGACCCGCGCATCCTTGCGCACTGTGGGCCGTAACGGCGCGGTCACGGTGACTACCCGGTTTCCTCGAGACATTAAATCTATCGTTTTTATGAAAGAGTAAGTTCAGGCGGCTCGCCCGCGCCCGAGGTCAATAACTCTGCGCTCGTGTGAAACGAGCCGTACGTTTGTTATGGTGATGCGTGCGAATAGAATGGTCGCTAAATTGTTATTAAACATTAGCGAGCAGACGTCTTTTTTATTTATGTAATGTTTTAGTATATTATGTAATGCTCATACTTTTATATGAGACTAAGTTTTGCCTGCGGCTCCGCCCGCGTGAACGTCAGTTTCTGCTAGATGGGACATCCCGAAATAATCATAGACTTATATAAAAAGCCTTAGAACACTTTTACTAGAGCTCTCGTACCTTAACAGCGCCTACTAAGACAGAGATGAAGCTGTATCTTCAATTCCACTGGACCGATTTTGATGAAACCAGCTGCAGTATTTAAGTCGGAATAGTACCTTCAAGAATGTCGGAATAGTTTGAGCAAACCCTATCTTCTGGTTTTTACGTGAAGCTCGACAAACACACAAACATCGATGGATTTGGTTTCAGAAGACTGATTCGTCGATCTGAATACGATAGTTTAAAAAATAAGTATAGACAACAGGTACGTAATATAAAATGAACTGGCTGTACGTGAAGTGCAATTCTTCACTCAACTATACATTTAACAACTGTCTGATAATTTTAATAATAATCCCTATCCATCTCTGTTTGGCCAGTAAGCGGATCAAAGAAAGAAACGAGTTAAAGAAACGCAAATAGATAAATGATATTTGTATGCGAAATAATAGGAGCTGTTATATAATGGTTCAGCGCTTGCGTTACAATCTCGAGACCGTATGTTCGATACCCGGCTCACACTACGGTATTTAAAAAAAATCTATGTGTGGATTATAATTTTATAATCATCACTTGTTTTAGCACCTAATTTGTACACAAAGCATTACTTTTTAGAAGGACGCCCATGTCCAAAAGTGGACTTTAACGGACTGATGATACTATGATCAAAATCGACACTACAAAAGAATTTTTCGCCAAAGATGGCGAAAAACGACGACGACGGGTAAGAACCCGTAATTTGGCAGTTTGTGATTCAACCATATAAAAAGGCTTTAACAAGTTTGGATAAAATTCGGATCCATTGCAATACTATTGGATCAAAACGGAGAACAGCTACTTATTAAAATTTTATGTTCAGTTTGCTTATTGCCTTTATACCTATCAAGAATAACTTGAACGTATCATGCAAAGTTTAGTTGAAATAGATGTAAAACAATGTATACTTTAATAGTGTAGTAATAAGGTTTCAAATTGTTTGGCAATGCAACACGCTGCGGAAATGCGTTAGGGGTAGTTCGCGCATAGTTTCTTAGTGCACGTGAATGCAACAAGTCGCGCGCCCCGCCCGCCCCTCAGCCCGCCCCTCAGCCCGCCACGCAAACTCTCCGGAACACTTCTATAAACGTACATCCACGTAAATATACAGAACAATGACGCATTTACATTTTTGCAATTTACCGTTTCACTTTGAAATTGGTTTATGGTCGTTTTTTTTTTTCAAATCATATCGATTATTATGATGTTTCATAATGATTTATTGATAAATATTATAATAAAGTGCATTCTCGAGAAAATCCACATTAAACTACAAATCATCCAAATTAAAGACAAAATGAAATTTAACTTTTTTACAATTGCGTCATTATTATAGTGCATTAATAGCCAATGTGGTCTGTATCGACCCCCAGGGGTCGTCGATGACGTGCAAGGGGTCCACGCTAACTGTCAAAAACACATCTGAAGTTAACAAATTTACGAAAAATTTATATTAACTATGCTTTCGGTGTCTACCCAAAAGTGAAAAACAACTGGTCCACAAGACAAAACAGTTTGGGGACCTCTGTTCTATTGGTAATTTTTCGTGCAGTATAATTTAATTTCATTGCACATTGGTGGTTAAGGGGTTGTAGACACGACTCGCGATCGAAAGGTCACGGATTCGATCCCGGTCCCGTACTATTGAGTTATTTCTGATTTATCTACGGTCTACATTGTGGACAACAATGTACTCAACGGAGAAGGAAAACTTCGTGAGGAAAACTACATGCCCGCATGGGTGTGTGAAGTCTGCCAACCCGCACTAGGCCAGCGCGGTAGACTACAGCCTAATCCCCCTCCTGATTAGGGGAGGTCCATGCCCTTACAGTAGAGAAGAATATGGATTGGGGATGATGAATTTATTTTCCTCGTGAATTCGGATTGTATTTTTATTAATTACTGATTATTTTAAGACTATTTTTCTGATTAAGTCGGTATATTTTTTTTTGTTAGAAATTCTTTATGATATTTTAACTACCTGCGCGAGACATTTCGTTCGTACTTCAGGAGACAAATAAAAATTTAACACATACTACCACACAGGGACTAATTTATTTATAAACTAACTTTTGCCCGCGGCTCCGCCCGTATGAATCTCGATTTTCCGCTACATGAGAAATCTCGAAACAATACAACAAAGATAGATTTATATGAAAAGCCTTAAAACTACTTTTACTTGAGCTCTTGTACCTTAACGGCAGCTACTAAAACAGGGATCAAGCTGTATCTTCAATTATACTACACCAATTTCGATAAAACATGCCGTAGTATTTAAGTCGGAATAGTAAGACTGTAACAGTTTCACCAAAATGTACCCGCTTGTTTTTGGGTGATACTCGAATAAATATACATCGACGGATTTGGTTTCAGAAGTTCTTAAATAGTCGAACTGTGTATTTTTTGATCCCTAACCTACTACAACCCCATCCCATCTCAGCGCCCTCCTACGTATTATTGTGCTTCACTGTGAGATTCGTGCCTAGCGTACGTTGTAATACATACATACAATCACGCCTTATTCCCTAGTTCTTCAGCAGGGAATCGAATCTTGATCTCACGCGTGACAAGCGAGAATGCTGACTATTACACTACCGAAGAATTAGGGTAGTTAGAGACCACTTCTTTCCACTTGCTACAAGCAGTGACTATTCCGTAGCCAACTTTTCGCCCCCGCGGGAAACGAGACGTGTGGGATGATAAACCACGACGGTGCATAGTGTATGCTAAAACGACCTACCGGAAGAACGCATTGATGTCTTTTATATTTAAGGAGCTTCCGAACTCTCGGTGAAAGTCCGATGCGCAAAAAAATATTAAAAACAGATTTGCCTCCCACAGTGTGCAATGCACTGAAATACTGATAGAATTAAAATCGTAACCCTGCGAACATATGTTCAAATTAAAATCAATTCTAGATAGAGGCTGCGAATCCAGTCTAGGAGTGAATCTCAATAATTCAAATGAGGAGGAACTTTGGGCGGGGCGCCCCAGCCGTCGCCATGGTAACGCGCCCCTAGCCGCGCCGTTCGCGTTCGCAGGAAAACCCAACCTCGCATGACACACTGGCGCGTTCATGTTAAATATTACTATTAATAGCTTGTTTAATATTTTTATTCCATACATACTAAGTTAATTTCATATGATAAGTAAATAACTGATGTTCCACAACAGTTTGATGATAAGTGATAACCCAGCGCATGCGTTTATTCATCGCACAAAAACGCCGAATCGTAAGAGCGAATAATGTGTTAGCAATATAGAAAGTAAAGTGCGTTCGCGCCGAGCGGCCACGGAGAGGGAGCGAGTCGACGTTCGGCAATAATTAACGTGAGTCGGTCCGGTCGCGCCGACAACCTCGGCGCGCACAAAAAAACCCGCTTCGACACAAAAACGCCCGTCGCTAGAGCGAGACACCGCTTCACGATAAAGCAGGACAGAGGTATCTACGCATTTCTGTGAGAAGTTCTCGTTCGCCTCGAGCGTCGCGCAGTCATCGAAATAATAATGCCGCGCTTTGATTTAAAACTCCGCCGATGGCGCCCTTCTATCTATCACATGGCGTTTGACAGATCGACGGAAACGCGCCAACCTGTCAGATTCAAAAACGGCGCGTATTCTTTTAAATGTTTTTTTTTTAGTTTAAACCGAAATTAATTGGATACAAAGTTAGACAATGGCAACAGTTTGATGAGTCCAACGTGTCTATGTTGCACAATGTTAATCTAACAATATAATTATTACAAAATCTACAGATAGATAACAGTTTATTAAATAACTTAGATGCGTAAAATATTTGGTGGAGACTAGAACCACAACGTACAATATGAGCATATAAGGTTTACCGAAAAATAATCATAAAATAATAACACTAAAGTAAACATTTTATATTATTATACGTATATTAGTAAATTTTGTGTCCCCTTATTAAGTTATAAAAATTCATTACGCGTGTAAATTTAAAAAAATAACGTATTGACCAACAACTTAAATATGATAAATTGCTTAACGTTGAGAGTTTTAACGATTTAAATGAATTTGGCGAATTTAGGATTATACCAGATTTCGAGTTGTATTCAAACCAAAACTTTTAAATAAATATAAACTTTTAACAGAAATGTGTACGAATATTCAACATAATTTGATGTCAATATTTCTGTATTATTAATTTATCATTGAACTATCACTCACCTGGAAATCACTCCACATTTTCATGGGGATACACCATAGTTCCGAAACGAAAACATCACAAGATCACGTAAACGAACTGTCAAATGTCACAGCACGGCGTCACGTACAAACACGGAGGAGGCCGAGCGCAGACTGAGGTTGGTGCGATGGCGAGAACGTTACGCCGTTTAGATTCTAGCATCGAGTTCGGCCATTCTCGGAACAAATCGGGCGCGCTCGTCAGCTCGCTCGCACCGGAGCGCCCACCTGCGACTCGCTTCCACGAACAACAAAACTGAGCCGAGACTCATACTGCCTTCGATGTCTCCTGTTTACCGGAATACCTGCTGCCGACCGTCAGAACATGCTGCTACATCTCAAATTATTTTGATATTTATCTTATAATTTTTAAATAAATAAGTACCTCGTTGACTTATGATCTCGAAAGTATTAAAAATTTAATGTTAAGGCAATATTTAATGGTTTAGCAACATTTAAAATAGTTTTCACATATCCTAAAATAGAGTACAACTGATAGAATTTTATTACTCGTTTAGAATAGGACATGCTTCGTAATGGTGGGGATATTTAAATCTAAATCTAACAACGTTTAAAAAACCTCGAGTTTTTAGCTGACTGATAACAGAAAGTGACAAATAAAAAGCTTTTCAAACAAAGTTTTGAGAGCGGCTTTCTACAATCCGCGTAGCAGGAAGTTCGTAGCAGTAAAACTTCGTAGCGCTCTCGTAGCGTGAAAGTTTTGATTTCAACGATTTGCGTTGTGGTGAGAGGGCCGCGAGGCCGCACTAGCTCCGCGACCCTGCGCCCCGCACCGGGAACCGAGCTCATAGTGCTTGTACAAACGTATATTGCAGTATACGTTACTGGTTCACTGTGCAATTTATTTTAAATTCTTTTCAGTAAACGAGCAATGTAACTAAAATAATATAATGTGTCGCAACTAGAGCGAGTCCCCAGATATTTATGTGTTCGTTTATCTCTCACGAGAGCGCGCCACTTGGCTGTCGAGCGACTACGCCCTTACCGTGTTTATGTACGTTTTGCAAATCGCATCATGGCTAAAGAATGTCAAGCGTGTTGATGTCCATTCCTCGTAAAGTAACGACAGTTCCGAACGCTAAGCCTTGTATAACTGTAATGGGGCGTGTACCGATCGATAATGTAGCTAGTACCTAATACAACACTCGGGCCTCGGCGCACAGAAAATTATTTAGCGGGAATTTTGAGTACGAAATAAAAAGAAAACAGTTAAAATTTAAATAGATTTAAGAAAACAGTATTATTTATTATTAAAATTCAGTATTTATTATTAAAATAGTATTTTACAAATTTTCGTCGATTCTTAAACTAGACTTATTTTAGGATATAGCGTTGAGAGCGCTATCCCAAGTCCAATATTACTTTATTAGTTTTAGGAATTACTCTGTGATTCCTTTCAAGAAACTGGCATGGTCAGGTCAAAAGCGCACGCAAAACGAAGGACATTTAAGGAATAATAAACAAAATTCAACATTTATTAAATGTATGTTAGGCCTCCTCCACAAAAGCAGGGATTTACCTTATTCTCAATGCCGGGTCAACTTCTTGGAGATCGCAATAGTTCATCCCTAGACACACTGGTGTAATCCTTCGGATGCTTACTAGCCAGTTCTCGTAGTTTCCACGGTAAGAGTTAGTGACGCTATTGAAATGTCAGCTCCACACAGCGCACACATATCTATCTATACTATTATAAAATTGCGAAATATTAATTTTTTTAAATAAATAAAACTACTCAGGTCTATTAATTAAGGGCTTCTGAATCTAAATCCGACAATGTTTGTTTGTTTATTTGTTCGAGCTTCACGCAAAAACCAGCGGATAGATTTTGGTCAAAATATTACGGTCTTAAAGGTACTATTCCAACTTAAATATTGTTGCATGTTTCATCAATATCGCTCCAGTAAAATTGATGATACAGCTTGATCCCTCTTTTAGTAGCCGCCGTTAACATACGAGAGCTCAAGTAAATGTGGTAGTAAGGCTTTTTATATAAATCTATGATTGTTTCGGGATTTCCCATGTAGCGGGAAGCCGACATACTCGCGAGCGGAGTCGCATGCAAAACATTTATTTTTGACTCTTGCAAGGTGCATAATCAGCCTACGAAAAAGACTATTTACCAGACACTCAGAAATACGACGATTATTCGTAATTCACCAAAATAATTCGACTAGGTGGACCTAGGACCTGGTGAAGATCGCGGGCCAGCGGTGGATGCAGGCGGTGCAGGCGGCTCATAGCGACTGGGTGTGGCGATCATTTGAGGAGACTTATGTCCAGCAATGGACATCTGTGGGCTGATAGGATGATGATGAATTCACCAAAGGTCATCCATGTAGGGTTGTCGCACCTACCTGTGCATAACCTCGTTGTTTGCTGCGTGGCTATAAATTAGTTGAAGCAAGTGTTAGTAAAAATTTCAACCAGCGTCATGATGAATGTGCACTTTGGTTCCAGGCGAATGCCTCGGGTAATATTTAAAGATGAGTTCGCTTAAATAACCGTAACGTATATATTTTTTTGTATGACTTTTGCATTTTACATTCACACATAACATCACGACCATATCTCGAAAGAGTAGTTAGAGACGTTCGGACTCAAATACAACCACAAAACGACTGCATCTCACCATAAATACACACAGTCAAATATAGATATTCCATGAAGTAACTATTTCTTTCAGTCCATGAAATCATATTATTATTATTTTTTTTTGTAATTTGGAATTAAAACGTGATTACTTAAAAATTATCAAGGAAAGTGAAAACATGGCTGCTGCTACTAACAGTCATATTGGGTTGATTAATACTAGTAGATCAATATCTACTAGTATTAATCAACCCAATATGACTGTACTAAAATTGTAGCTATCTCGTTTTGGCGTTTGACATTAAAGAAAGATAGGAAGAGACTAAATTTAGTTAAGTGCTGTTACCGCAGAATTACCATCAATATGGTAATTCTGCGGTAACAGTAGTTAACTAAATTTAGTCTCTTCCTATCTTTCTTTAATGTCAAACGCCAAAACGAGATAGCTACAATTTTAGTGCTGTTAATTTCGTTTAGACACGTCAACATTAAAAGATTCAGACGCGACCTCGGAACATACGGACTAAAGATACGCAAAAACGCAACATTTTTTTGAACCGTTTAACATGTAATGTATGTTGGTACTCGCTATAAATGTTTGCTATCTCGTTTTGGCGTTTGATATTAGAATAAGATAGGGAGAGACTAAATTTAGTTAAGTTCTGTTACAAAAGTTATCTTGGATTTAAACTAATTTTGTTGAATGTCATCAGTTTATTTCAGAGTAACAAAACTGTTTATTAATTAAATATTTTTAGCAGTTTCATTGAGTGCCATGTAGATATACTGATTAAAATAGTTTTAGAATGTTCTTAACAGCGCTTAACACGATTACTGACTGTCACTCGGATCCGAGTGGGACGAGCCATTGCAAAAGTACCGCCCACTTGTATCCGAGCTATTAAATATATAAAAAAATTGGTTCCCGAGATTTGAAATTACCAAAATATTTTTATAATGCGTTATGAATGGTTTAATTTCATTACAAGAGGACTAATAGGTTGTTTTTGAACTATGTAAATATCATATTTAGTTTGGTTATTATGAGCATTCGTTCAAACCCTAACAAATTCGTCCGGTTATATTCTCATGGGCACCTCTTTTTCACTCGGCTGTGAATATGTTAAAAGAGTTTTAAAAGTTCTTAATAGCGCTTAAATAATCAGTGAAGCATATTTCATAGTGCAAGGTGTGCGAAACGGAACGTAGCCGCATGCGTCAACGGACGGCATGTGACATGCGCAGGCGCCGCTGAGTCGGCGCGCGCCTCGAGGTGCGCGCGACACTAGCGCCGCACTTCGTGCGCTGCGCCCTCATTTTTAAACAATTTTGTAACCAGTTCACAATGAATAATTTTAGGACAATGTTTATCGTCATCTATCTATACAATTATTATAATATTATAAGATTGTTAAATGTCAAATTTTCAAAAGTCAAAGATATTTAAAAACAAACTACTCAGATCGACTAATTGCGGCTTCTGAAACCAAATCCGTCGATATTTGTTTGTTTGTTCAAGCTTCACGCAAAAACCAGCGGGTAGATTTTGTTCAAACTATTACAGTCTTAAAGGTACTATTCCGACTTAAATACTGCGGTATATTTCATCAGAATCGGTCAAGTAGAATTTAAGATACAGCTCGATCCCTGTTTTAGTAGTCGCCGTAAAGGTACGAGAGCCCAAGTAAAAGTGGTTAGGTGCCTTTTTATCTATGTATGATGGATTCGGGATTTCCCATATAGCAGAAAACCGACATTTACGCGGGCTGAGCCGCGGGCAAAAGCTACTAATAATAATAAAATTCTAAACATTTTTTACACACATTGATCTAGTCCCAAACCAGGATTCCCTGTGTCTTAGGTATAGTGTGTTGTTGTTGTCCGGATGGCTGGCAATTAGACGACGACTTCTTGTTAATAATCTTTTATTAATTGTATATACTTAAATGATACAGACATGTAGAGACATGTTACTAACACGGTTGCCGACCAGAGAGAACGAGGTGGCACAGACAACATATAAATGTTCCACCTAACACTAGACCGCGATATACATACTTAAATAGATAATTACAATACATAAAGAGATAAATACGTCCATGACTCGGATACAAACATTTGTGCTCATCACACAAAGTTTGTTCCTGCCAGGGTTCGAACCCGGGAATGATTGGCACAGGAAGCATGGTCACTACCCACTGTACCAATCAGTTGTCATTGGTGCTAATTCTGTTGTAACGGAACTTGACTAAATTTAGACTCTCCCTATCTTTTTTCTAATGTCAAACGCCAAAACGAGATAGCTACAAATTTGGCGCTGTCGGTTTTGTTTAGACATGTCAAAATAAAGAAATTTAGACGCGCCCTCGGAACGTACCGGCTAAAGATACGCAAAAACACAACATTTTTTTTGTAAAATTTGACAAAAATGTAGGTTGGTACTCACTACTATGTACCTAATATTTGCTATCTCGTTTTGGCGTTTGGCATTAGAAACAGATAGGGAGACTCTAAATTTAGTTAGGTTGCGTTATAGCGGAATTACCACCATTGCCACCAATGTCAGTTCTATTTGGTGGCACTAATATAATAGCGTCATTTCATCTCTTTCCGTAGGTTCCGTGACAACCAGCTGTGGAATGCGCCACGGTAGTGGTTAGTAGAATTATGTGAATTAACAATCACCTGCTGTAACCTCCACGTAGGAATTATTTTAAAGCCTTCCCTATAGAGGAGTCCAATTGTTCTGCGATGGATGCGTTCAACGAAGAGAATTGTCCATTAAAGTTGTCTACTCGTGCCACTAGTCAACTCAAACGCTCGGCTGCTCTCTATTCTATAAACAGAGTTTATCTTAAACAGATGATATTTAATTAAACAATAAAAAGTAACCAGGTACCTGCTCATGATTGATATAATGATATTCCATGTCCAAATATGTTTTGGCAGTAGCTCACAGAACTTTTGGGGCTCTACAGTGCTGGAGTGGTGGTGGAAAGTGTAGTGCAAGTCGAACCCCGAGTAGGTGAACCGATGACCTGGTGAAGGTCGCTGGTCATCGGTAGATGCAGGCGGCCCATAGCCGCTCGGTGTGGTGATCATTAGAGGAGACCTATGTCCAGCAGTGTACGTCTGCGGGCTGATATGATGATGATGTATAGTTGGAGGCTTTCGTTTAATAATTTCAACAGATCGTCATTTTCACCACAATGTCGAAATTTTCTAGAGCTTTTCTCATAAGCTCTAAAAGCTTTGATTTCAGAAGTTACAAATGTTTAGTTTATAAAAACTGCAGTTAGATTAAAATAGGTAGCAAATAACTACGGTAAATACTTT
>WUAW01001305.1:53462-69303 GCA_017165845.1 Thaumetopoea pityocampa | reverse complement strand
AGGTTTGCATGGTTCTTGAAAAGCTGAAAATCGAAATGACTTCCAGCTTTTCATTTTTGATGTAATTGTCGGCGTAAAATCCGAATTCGAGAGGACGTGTTCATTTGAACAGCACATATTACAACAGCTGTCAACTCTTTGTTGCATACATTTTTCTGGGGAACGTTTTTTTTCTGATAATCTGTATATTAACGTTTTTGAAAAGGCTGATTACGAATCTGAGCTCAGATTTTTGACAATTCAAAATGGCGGATCCAAGATGGCGCACAAAAATGGAAATATGAGTGTACTTAGCTAAAATGTGTATGTAGAGGTTTTTAGGATCATCGATGAACTATCTAATTTTAGTTCATAAATATCCACGGTTTGGTCCAGCTAATATCGAACTCGTTAATTAAATTACATGAAAACTCGTAAACTTATATGACATCTCGTAATTTAACTTAAATGTGCTGTTCATTAAACATCTCCTATTAAAATCATCATAACTCTCGAAGGAAAATCGTAGTTGACTATTCTGAAATGGATTTCAAAGGGAAAGAATAGTACTAGATGATACAATTACTAAAACAAAACTAAAAAAAAATGTATTGAGCTTGTGCATATGATAAAAGTTTCCATAAACGTCATTTTTTAAGTACATAACCTCAAATATCCCAAAATCTTGGCGTAATGGTCAATTTTGAGTTCAAATTCGGATTTAACACAGAAAATTACTTCGGAAATGATTTTCAGCTTTCCAAGAACAACCACAATTATTTTTTTGCAAACATTTTTGTCTTCTCCGTCATAGTCTACTTAAGACTTAATTGCGGAATTCTGAATACCACCATATTATGTTTACACCATTCTGTCCATACAAAGGTGATTTGCTAAAGTACTCAGTTAGCGATAAGAACGTTCTATGTACACTTTCCGTAATTTTTCTATACTTACATAATAAAAGTATATTCTGTTATTTTCTATATCTAACGGATTAAATTAATAAACGGTCTAAAAGCACATATATTGTTAATCAAGTGGTACTAAGCACGACTTTCGATTAAAAAGGTCGCAAGTTCGTACTATGTACTCCCAGACCCATACCACTCAATTATTTATAACTCATGTACGATTTAACTTGTACTTGACGAAGAAGGAAAACTTCTTGTGAAAATATGCAACCCGTATGCGTGTTTGAAGTCTACCAACCAGCACTTGGCCAGCGTCGCACACTATGGCTTAATTCTCATTCTGATTAAGGAAGATATACGATAGATAACGAACAAATTTTCAACCAAATCAATTTTGACCAACTTTCTAATAAAAATAAAAACGGCATTGAAATCATTCATTTGGGAAATATAATATCATACAGACATATACACAAACGGATAGACGTAATTTTAAAACTTATACCACCCCTCTTCTAAAGTGGGAATTTAAAAAGCACATTGGGATATAAATGTAAAAAACACGGTACATTAAATTAAACGCTAAAAGTTTTTGTTGCCGAGCCAAGAAGAACTTATTTCCTCTTTGGAAACGCTCCAAAATTGGTAACAGAGTGATGAATGTGCAATTCATAACACATTACTTACAGTATCATTGTACGCGGCGCTTGTAACTCACTAAATATCGAATTATAACTCGCTAAATATGAATTACTAGCTTTTGCCCGCGGCTCCACCCGCGTAAATGTGGTTCTTCCGCTACATGAGAAATCCCGACACAATCATAGATTTATATAAAAAGCCCAGCAACCACTTTTACTTGACCTCCCATACCTTAACAGCGGTTACTAAAACAGGGATCAAGGTGTATCTTCAATTTTACTAGACCGAATTTGATTTACACTTACATATATTTACACTTACATACTAGACCGAATATGATTTACACTTGATCTTTAAGACAGTAAGTTTTTGCGTGAAGCCCGAGCAAACAAACAAAAATCGACGGATTTGGTTTCAGAAGCCCTTAATTAGTCGATCCCAGTATTTTTTTTTTAAATATCTTAGATTTTTGAAAATTTGACATTTTACATTTTTATAATAGTATAGAAGACGAATAGAGAGAGAGAGAGAGAGATGAAGTCTACCAAAAGGCGCAACTGAGTTATTAGACGAACTGTGACCACGACCACTTTGCCAGGGGCTTACGACTAATAAAATAAATAATAACAACTTTACTCCAACTCTTTCCATGGGTGCTATGAGAAGTAGCTAAGGGATATACCAGGATACCAGTCACTGTATTATTCTCTTATTCAATCAAAATCTATTGCGATATCTAAGATGCCTGCTAAGCGTCGAGGTCATGGTCCCTCTTTTTAAAAGAGGAGGCACATGTTTAGCAGAACTTCCAGGAGCTGATCATAATGATGATGAAATATAAACGCATCACAACCATCACACAGTCACTTAATATTTCATACAAAAATCATACCTAACTCCCCCAATTGAAATTATAAAAAATGCACTTATCTGTGAACGTAATGAAGTACAAATTCACTTTTAAGTTGACAGGCGCCTTGAATTAATATTGGCTAAAAACTAGCCGAAAGATACCGATATCTATGATGGGGATAGGCTATGATTTATTATCATACTCGTCAACCTTTGTTTTATTAACCATTTTATGATTAACCAATACAATGACGACCATACAGACGATACTATCATCATCATTATCATCATCATATAGCGAAGCCGCAGGTTTTAATTAGTTCTAGATAAATACTAAACAGCCCCATTTTACTAATTGTAAAACAGAACCTAGTTCGATAAGTAGTGATTAGGTCTCCCAAGACTGGGTATACAACAATAATACCAATACGAAAACCTTATTTACTGGTGCAAGAGCAAGACTGGATGAGTCCTAGGTCTTGCATTGACAAGACTACTAAAATCTTTCTGGTACAAGGCCAAGCCTGGATGAGTTTCTTATCGGTGTTGAATAGGTAACTACCTCAAATTACGAACAGTCTACAAACGACGGCAAAAAGTTAGCAACAGTTCTTCGTCTGAGAATCCAATAAACACCAAAGATTATTTCAAATTTAAATTTAAAATTATTTATTGCGAACATGTTAGAAGTTTTAGAGTATAATTAAAATTAGTAAAACTATATTCAGTCAAATTGGCGTGCAAAATTATAATTACGTACATACAATCACGCCTTTTTCCCTAGCTCTCCGGCGGGGAATCAAACTCGGGTCTCCCGCATGACAGGCGGAGATACTGACTACTACACTGCCGAAGAATTAGTATAGGCAGAGACCATTTCTTTCAACTTGCTACGAGCAAAATGGCTATCCGTAGCCCACTTTCAGACTCGCGGAAAGCGAAATGTGTTGGGAGGCGAACCACGACGCCGCCATTTTATAAGGTTCAAAAGCGTTAAAGTTCCTCGTTGTGTTTCCGCGAAAAGGAAGGAAAGAAAAGAGGTAGAAGTAAGAAATGTATATTAAACAAGTAATATGGAACTTGGGAAAAGGACTATAGGATACTACTATCTCGGAAGGAGTAAGAAGAGAGAGAGAGAGCAATAGCTCGAGAGGCCGGGGTCGCTTATCCGTATACTTAAATCTATTTGCCGAACAGGCTAAAAGAGCAAGTACTCCCTGACCTAAGATTATAATTATTAAATTATAAACACACGAGTAGGTCATTTGTGAACTGAATTATTTATCCCATAAAATATGTTACAGAGTAATACATCTTATCAATGAGATACACATTCAGGATTTTTTAAATTTACATTTGTGTGAAACAAATTTAAATTGAAAAAAAATCCTGTAATATTTATAAAATAGTTTTATGACGATCTCTGCTAATATCACCGTCATTATTAGCCTAAAAAAGCAACGTAACGCTAAAAATATATACCATAGAATTTCCCGCGACATATAACATAACTCCAAACAGACACCATCCACTCATCCAGCCAGAACGATCGCAACGCTGATCATTAGAGACGTCCCATTACAACCAGTAGGCTTCAATTTACATAATCGTTGCAATCAGACGCGAACGAATTGCCCGTCTCGTCGGCAAACAAACTAATGAAATCGTAAATCAACAACACTCGATATGCACCCACGCGTTGTACGGTAATATTTTGCCTCGTATCACTCTTTCGAACCACGCCATGTTAATTAAATTAAAACAAGCCTTCACAAATAGATGAACAGTGTACCAATTGTTCATATATTACTTTTTATGTACATGAATAGAAAGATCCTATTTTCACTATGGTGTTGTTCTCGAATTTCGAAATAGTAATATAAGCTACATACTGTGGCGATCATTAAATGAGGCTCATGCCCAGCAGTCAAAGTCTGTGGGCTTATATGATGATGATGAACAGAAGCTAATTTACTGTGATGAAAATGCATATCAACTTTGCATGCTTACAACGTCCCAACATCAATCTTCATCGCGCCAAGTATTGTTCCCGCCTTGCCGGAGGACTTTTTAATACTGCTACTCCTGCCACAACAGTATTATAGAAAAATAAACTGCATCTTTATGTGACAACAAATCTCTTCCCGTAGGTGCTGCGAAAATCAGTTGAAAGAAATAAACCAGTCTAATAGACAGCAGCTGCATACAAGGAACGTTTACCCTCTAATACCCATCAAGTGTGAAGATGATCACAAATTCTTCTTCATCTAATCAATTATGATGACATCATCATCATATCTGTAGTACAGATATCCATCCACCGCTGGACATAGGCCACCTCCAATGATCGCCACACCGAGCTATGAGTGACCTGCTTCCACCGATTGCCCGCGACGTTCACCAGGTCATCGGTCCAATTAGTCGGGAGTACCCGCCCTAGATTTAATAATGAGGCCTAAATGAGTAGACATCACTACATTGATGTTGATGATGATGATCGACAAATCATACTTTAGAGCATCGATACCCAAAGTAGTCAATATCGACCTCCCGGGAACGATGATGACGAGCAAGGGGTCCACGCCAACTGTCAAAAACACAGTTGAAATTAATAAATTTACAAAAATTTCATATTAACTACGCTTTGGTAGACCCCCAAAAGTGAAAAATATTACAAATGGTCTATAAGACAAAAAAAGTTTGAGGATCTCTGCTTTAGAGTAACGTCTATCTGTTCGGAATGGTACGGTTTTCACTCCAAAAGTATTAAATTAAACATTAATTCCTGTCGTTCTCAATAACATTGGGAGCCATTTAATGTTTATTTAATCTAATATCTTAAATAGATCCACGGACATTTTTGATACAGATGAAGACACAGACACAGCTATTTAATTATTACATGATAATTTATTACGAGCAAACGCGTTAATCAGCCGACTAATATGGCGGCTTACGCAAACAGCCGTTTAGGTTTAAATCAACATGTCCGCTGAATGTCCTGGATTATTTATATCGGGTGGCTCTCGACCCACACGCGGCCTGTCCGTCGGCACTCCGGTACCTACTACATCAAAAACGGTGCACTCCAACTAATTGCGTTTACTGTTGATGGCTACAGGCACTGCCAGATGAATAGCGTGCACTAGCTATGGCGGTATTAGCAATATAATTTCGAAGCACCGTGTTTATATTTGACTCGGGAAAATAGAGATGGCATGGCATTCATTTGGTTTGAATAGATTTCACTGTAGTTTTGTGATGTCATTAGCAAATTAAATTAGTTACATAAACTGTACTTCATTAAATGAGTTACATAAACTGTACTTCATTAAATTCGTTACATAAAGTGTACCTCATTAAAAGGACGGAAAATAAATTATAATTATACGAGTCTTAGTGTGCCTCCGTATGCTTTGAATTTTTTTATTAGCTACCTTCAAAATGGGAATTTATCCTGCATCTTTTTAAAAGTAGTCGGTTCATAGTAATTAATCCCCATCACGTTGGTTTGATCTCTACTCGGGTGTACCTCAAGGAAGTACACTGTCTCCTATGCTGTTTTCAAGATCTGTTGATGTTATAATTTGGATACGAAATTTAATTTTAGTTGATTATTATCAATATATCAGCCGAAATAGACACGGTAAATATGTATCTGGGATTAATTAGAAATTGGTTCAATAGATTTGGCTTGAGCGTGAATTAAACAAAATACCTAAGTTCTTTCATCTATTATTTTTATTATTAACATCACAAAGTTATATTCATCCGTAAAAGACTTGATCGTCTTGTTAACTTTATTTTTCCCAGCGATAAAACGATACTTGTACAGCCTCTAATTTTTCCTGTGATCGACTAATAGTGATGTTCCTTGCCTTATTCATCATCATCATCATCTCAGCCCAAAGGCGTCCACTGCTGAATATAGGCTTCCCCCAAGGATTTCCAGAAAGATCGGTCTTGCGCTGCCTTCATCCAGCGGCCTCCCGCAACTCCAACCAGGTCGTCAGTCCACCTTGTGTAAGGCCTGCCCACGCTTCGCTTTCCAGTTCGTGGCCGTCACTCCAACACCTTGTGGCCCCAACGGCTATCGGTTGTTCGTGCTATGTGCCCTGCCCATTGTCACTTCAGCTTACTAATACACTGCGCTATGTCAATTACTCTTGTTCGTCTACGGATCTCTTCATTTCTGATTCGATCACGCAGGGAAACACCAAGCATAGCTCTCTCCATAGCACGTTGAGCGACTTTGAGTTTCCTCATAAGGCCCATAGTTAGCGGTCACGTCTCACGTCTTGCCTTATTATAGTCTTCTTACTATCATGGTATGTAGAAAGTGTTTAAACTGAAGTTCTCATTCATTTGTCATTGCTATAAGTTACGTGCACTTTCTAAATGTCTTCCATTGCACTTTACAATTAAATCTTTATGCTTTTATCTTATACCTAAGATACAAACTTGTAGTCCACAAAAATGTACCTATCGTCCCATCATCCCCAGTCCATATTTGTCCCCACTACAGGGGCACGGACCTCCCCTAATCAGGAGGGGGATTAGGCTGTAGTCTACCGCGCTTGCCTAGTGCGGGTTGGTAGACTTCAAATACTCATGCGAGCATGCAGGTTTCCTCACGAAGTTCTCCTTCTCCGTTAAGTACATTGGTGTCTACAATGTAGACCGTACATAAATTACAAATAGTAACTCAGGGGCACGGATACGGTACGGGACCAGTGTCAAACCAACGACCCTTCGATCGTAAGCCGTGTCTAACACCACTACACCACCGATGTACTCTACCTATATGTATAATACTTAAATGATATAATCTACCTATATGTTCTTATAATATTTTACTGCCTTTTGCTTAATGAAGGATACTTATAATATTTAAGCGCTTCTTAAGGCGACCACATATTTTTGCTGCAAGACCATTCATATCAAGATAAGTTTGGCAGTCCTTTGGCGAATGATTATCAAAGTCAAATAATATCAGTTTGCTCCCTATAATTTATATAAGACATAACGGCCATCAACATTGCAACCAGTTACCAATTTACGCATTTAGATAACTGCCATCTCTTACGACATCTCAGTAGGTTAACTTTATTCGGAAAATGTTCCCGTGTGATCAAACAGGCGAGCAGAACTACTGAAAATAGCCGGTAAATACACAAAAAGGTCCGTTAAATGCCCCGCAATTCGCACCCACCTGCCCCCGAAATTACTTAGTTAATGCTTATTCAAGATCCTATAAAAACAAAGAGCGGCCGCGACAGGGTCAGGAACTCCATTGTATATTAATGTTTGCGACGCCATTCTCTCGCTAGTTTTGGCAAAGATGCAATTTCATTTGAATATTGTGCAAGTGGAGTGCGTCGTCGTAACTGAGACACTTTAAATTCAAAGTGCTCATAAAAGTATTGCCGGGAGTGTTGGGTTTTGAACCATGATAATTGATATTGAGTCGTGTGCGCTTCTACTACTAACACTATAGTAAACTTAGTATGTAAATGCTAGTCGTAAAATACTTTTTTGATTAATATTTTTCTATTTCATATTCTTTGCATTCAATAACTGAGCTCTTTATGTTCGAGATGGAACATAAAATGAAAAAATGCGACTGGACCAAAATGATTTTAATAGTCTAAATTACAAATTATAAATAATTTAGTAAAGAAATCTACTGCTCTCTTGGAGGTGATCAATTGGTGAGTAGTTTAATAAAATAAAAATGTGTATAAAAATGTCGGTAGCAAACAAAATAATGTTGCCACCGCGCTCGTCATTAAATCCCCAGATTTGATCTGATTGGTGTTATAGGCGCCGACAATCTATTATAAATCTGTATCACCTGGTAGCTATATGATATTTATTGTAGCATCAATTTGCTGAGAATGCAAGGCGAATTGAGACAACGGTCACGAATCTTACAAAATGGCGTGCCCTATGGCATGTCCTAGGAACTACACAACAATTGTAAATATAAGACATTTTATTAAATGACAGACTTAATATTATTAAATATAATTATTAGGCAATTTCTAATTTATAATTGACGCAATTGAATTGTGATTATTTTGCTGCAGCTAAGTTTTAGCTGATATTATAATGATTACTTTATTGTTATATTTTTATTTGTATAATTTCGCGCTTTTTATTTTAAACGATTATAATAACAGCATCACCACACGTTTTCCCTTTGATATTATAAGAACCAGACAAGTGATGTTCCAGGATCATTGTCCTGGATCAGTATTATGAGAACCAGACAAGTAATGTTCCAGGATCATTGTCCTGGATCAGTATTATGAGAACCAGACAAGTGATGTTCCAGGACCATTGTCCTGGATCAGTATTATGAGAACCAGACAAGTGATGTTCCAGGATCATTGTCCTGGATCAGTATTATGAGAACCAGATAAGTGATGTTCCAGGATCATTGTCCTGGATCAGTATTATGAGAACCAGACAAGTGATGTTCCAGGATCATTGTCCTGGATCAGTATTGATGTACTCATGTAAGATTTTTCGTTTATATTAATATATAAATAATGATGAAGTAGCAGTCTAATGACTGCTACTTCATCATTATTATTATTTGTAATAATAATAAAGTAATAAATATTTTACTTTGCAATTTGTTATCTTTAATTGGTTTTTATTACTTTTTAATTTTAATATTTTGCAACTTTTTGTTTATAACTAATTTTATTATTTCGTAGTGTTTTTTTTATTATTTTATAATTAATGCAAATAAATGTAAATGTATAATATTTTTCATTTTAATAATTATAAGAATGATTTATTTAGTGATTTTTATTATTACTTTTTCGAAATTATTAAATGAATGTACTAAAAATTAAATAAATATGTAAATATGTAACTTATTCCCGATACGAAAAAAAGAGGTGTATTGACTAACAATGCGTGTGGAGTAGTGTAACGCAAGCCTTATCTGTGTATATAAAAATCAATCGCCGTGCGTTAGGCCCTCTAAAACTCGAAAACAGCTCGACAGATTTGACTTGTTTTTTTTTGTTTTGTTCGCCTGAATAGAGAGGTAGTTTATGAAAAAAAAATAGTAAAAACCCAAAGAAACAGCTGAAATATCGAAGATATTGTTTTAGGTGGTAGAAGTTCACTGGGTCAGCTAATAATGCTGTACAATTCCTTGAGTGTAGTGAGATTCGACTGGAGGTTGCATCGATATAACACCCATATGACTGTAGTATTATCACTATATCGTGATGTTGAAGTTATTTATACTTATTTACGAGCAGTAGGAATAAATGAGAGTGAATATTGACGATGCGCGCGCGCCATGCAAAGAAAAAATTACATAATGAAGTTACTTGTGACGTTAGCCGCCAACGTGGATTTGCGAATCAGTCAGCTGTCAGTTGACAATAATTATCTACATACATACATATATACTTTACGCTAAAGAAATATAATTTCTAACGTGCGTACACGCAGTATTTTTTATATACACTTAGGTTGATCACCAACACGTTTATTGGGCCATTATTTTAATGGTTATTCTATTCTCCAAGATATTTATTTTAGTGATTATTGCCACTTTTATGGAGAAGGACTGTGACCATGCGTGTTGTTTGATCTTTCATCATCTTCGATGTTGACATGACTGAGTAGATTTACTCAAACAGTGTAACATTCTCTATCGTTCTGATAACGAGCAAATAAGCAAGAAAAGGGAGGATAAAAAGATTTATGAGCGATTACCAAGCGGGTGAGTGGGCTTCGAGCGATTGAAGCCGTAAATAAATAGGATGTAAGGAGGTTGATATTAGGTGGGTGCGACGTCGCACATTCGGTGAGACAATTAAAAGGGAATTTTAGCGCGGGGCGGGTCCCTTGGCGCGTGGATGTCTCTCATTCTGCGAGTAAGTACGTCGCCGCTTGTCACGGAGACTCCACGATTTATAACCACCATATTACACCCCATTCGACAACTTGCCGCCTCGACATCGAGTTAAGAATACATTGTAAGGGTACATACATACATATACTCACACCGGTATTCCATAGGGGTAGGCAGAGACCATAGTTTGCCACATACTACTATCCTAACACACCTCTCTCACCGCATCCTCATTCAAACATCTTTTCATACAATTTCGTCGATTAAAGCTGTTACGAACTTGAACTGTTTGCATTGAGATTACCAAATTGTATTAAAACACTTTAAACGGGTTCATACTATTATTTATTAACCTAAAATCTATAATTTTTGGATCCACGCTAAGGCATTAATGTAGTGATCGTAGAAGTTCTTTTGGCTAACGAAATTGCACATTTACAACGAAGTTGGCTTATTCTCTAATAATGTATTATACTGTAAGAGTGACATTATAAAATTACTTCATTTGTTTAGTAGCATTCCCACAGCACATACACATAAATTTGACACATCATCATCATCATCATCCCCACTCCATATCGTCCCCACTACAGGGGCACGGACCTCCCTTGATCAGAAGAGGGATTAGGCCGTAGTCTAGTGCGCTGGCCTAGTGCGGGTTGGTAGACTTCACACACCCATGCGGGCATGCAGGTTTTATTACGAAGTATTCCTTCTCCGTTGAATACATTGTTGCTTACAATTTAGACTGAGCATGAATTGGAAATAACTCAGTGACACAGGACCAGGATCGAACCCGCGACCTTTCGATCTATAACCACTACACCACCAATGTATGTACTTAAAAGCAATGAACGAAAAATGATTCAAAGATTGAAATCTAAAATGGTGTATTTTAATCAAATCGACTTAGAGGTCAAGAATGGTTAGATCTAAATCAGTTTTTAATGTTAATTTTGATTAAAATAAATCCTAACTCGTATTCAGATGAATATTTTGTGACCCATTTTTTTTTTCTTTTAACCAGAAAGGGATGCCTGTCGCATACCTCAGACAGGTTATGTAGGATTCGCACATATTATACTAAATCCCCGGGTGATCTTCGTTTAGCCCATTTTACTGAAGCCACGTTTTAAATAAACATTCTTCCTCAATTCCTTGTCTCCTGGGAGTCCACTTAACCTTATCATTTTCATCATCACCATTATTAGTCCGTGGAAATCCACTACTGAACATGAACCTCTTCCTCTTAAAAGGGAGGAATTTGCCGTAACCTCCACTCTTGACAAACTTCTTGGACATCGCAGTAGATTTTAATTGAACAACATGATAACGTTGTTGACCGTTGACTTTACATTCCTGAACTTGTTCTCAAAGCATCCACGGAAAGAATCCATTACCGCTTTAGCTCCGCCTACTTGTTATTGTTCAGATATTCTGGAAAATATAAAACAAATACCGCATCCATTTACGAGTATTACAACTCCGGGTGTGCTCCCATATTCTCCGTTACCTGGCATGATTGTGTCGCTTCTCTAATTGTTTCTTGCAACGATGCTATATTAAGCTGTGTGACGTCAACTTTATTACTTCTTGAACGAGCTATTAACATGTCGAATCAATTCGTCTTCAGCCTCATACATAGAATAGAATAGAGTATTCTTTATTCATTTATTTATAAAATGGAAAACCTACAACTACTAAGATAAAATAGATTATGTTTAACACATTGCTTTTTAAACGTCGTGCACTCGCTACGAACGGCGAAGAGATGAGACACACACACACGGGATCCGAGTGGGTAGTATTGTTGCAACGGTACCGCCCACTCGGATCCGAGTGATAAGCACTGAATATGTTAAAATACCGTCAAATATAGGTTTTTATTCATATAAAGTAATTAATATTAATAACATAATGTGAATAGAGCTGTCATGTCACAGAAAAAGACACAAATATCAAAAACGTAGGAAATAATTTCACATGATTGATTAGCAAGAATAATGATGACGATGGTAGAACAAAACACGCACAATTTAGAAAATAAAGATACTATACTCGAACAAATTAGGCAAAAAATTCAAGTCAGCTTATTGCACACATATACAAAAAAATCAAGACAGCTTATTGCACACATATACAAAAAATCAAGACAGCTTATTGCACACATATACAAAAAATTCAAGACAGCTTATTGCACACATATAAAAAAAATTACAACCATAATAAACAAGAAATAGAAAGAGTATATTGGGCGGTATTTTCTCAATATACGATCTCTTCCAGACAACGGTTCAACGCGATCAAGAGACAACCAGTTGTTTTAGAACAATCGTTAGAATAAACTTTGGTAATTTTATAAAACTACATATATATGAATTCATTCTGGGAGCTTGATACATACATATGTATGTCGAGATATAATAAAAAATATAGTCTTATCGTTACATTTTCACTGTTATCGTAAAATGGGGTGAATAAAAGAAAGTAGGTGTGAACTGCTAATTTTTGAATTCATACATCATCATCAACAACAACAACAACAACCTATCGACCATCCCACTGCAGGTCACCAGTTTTCTCCAATGAGAGGGGTTAGCCTACAGTTCACCACGCTGGCCTAATACGGGTTGACGACTTCACACACCGGCGTGAAAATCACTCAGGTATACAATTTCCCCGTAAGTTTCCTTCACCGTCTCAAGCGAGTAATAATAAATTATTAATAAAAAAAAACTATTACATTACTAAAGAACTATTTTAATCATCTTTATCATCATCTTCGTAGCCTTTACTACGTATTTTTGGAAATTGCCCTTATTCTATGAGTACTGTTAAATTTTTTCTAATACCATAATACCAATAAATAATACATTTTAACAACAACAACAAACGAATATGATTTAAAAATTAAAGCGAAATCCAAAGAAATTTTAATTAAACTCTAGCACCATAATATAAATAAAATGCAAAAATTATGAGCAGGCAGCCGCGCGCCGTTCGGACACTGCACTGGAGAGTTCCAGCAGCAAACTTAATAAGAACTCAATAATTTTATTTAGAGAAGTCCGTTTTTAAAGTTGGCTTCTATAGATTGTTCTTTGAACCGGTTGTTTGTATATGAAAATTAATATTTGTTTCAGATATTATTTTGCTGTGTGGCGCCGGCATAATAATAGCGTCACTCCATCTCTCTCCGTGGTTGCTTTGAGAACCAGCTGATAGATGTACCAGGACGATGGGCAGAAGCGTTATCCTGTTATTCAGTCAGAATCTACTGTAATCTCCGAGACGTCTGCAAAGTGTAATGATGACAAATCCCTCCTTTTTAAGGAGAAGGTCAATGTCCAGTAAGTAAAAGTAAAAGAACAGGCGACTGTTGAAATGGAGAAATAGCGCAATGATATTCAACGATAGGTAAGTCATTGTTAGAAGGTGAAAGTAAGATCGCTAACATTGAAGAAGTATAAAGGACTACTTCCAGAACTGGATATCTAATGTCGGATTAATAATAGTACATATAATGTATAATGTGGATAATCATCAGATTGGATTAATTAAGTGTAAACTTAACTGGATTCTCATGTTCACATAGTATATACTATACAACAATAGTATATACTATACAATATTGTAATTTGTTCCCCAAGTTTTGTATATTTATGTTATTTTTTTCTATTTGTTTATTAACTGTTTGACTTGAAAATTAAAATAAAATACAATTCAGTAGTAATGGCACAGAAGAAAGATAGAATATGCAAGAATATGCACTTCGTGAAGAAATTTATTTAAATAGCGAATTTATTGACTGCATTTTAGTTCGCACAACGCTATGCGCCTGAATTTTTATTAATGTTTATAACATACCTCGCCCGTGCATGCAGGCTAATATTAATTGTGTCTCTACGTGTTTGAGTTTATTTTTCTTTGACCGTTTCAGAATCGCTAGTTTCTTTCTCACCCGGTAGAGTCATAACACGTGAGTTGATTCAATGTTCAGTGATTGAAAGAGCACCCGAACATCCAAGTCCAGCACGCGTGTGACACGCGCTGTGTTAGACCCAACTGAATGGGTCGCATGGGGTTGGTATGTTTTTGTGTCATCTCGAAATATTAATCTCTTTAGCGATATGTGATTGGAAAGGATTCAAAGCCTTATTAGGATTTAAAGCCATCTTTTGTCCTTTTTATACATCATATTTGGAACGAACTACATATTATAATTTTTAAATGTATTGATATTATAAAACAGCAGAAAGTGGGACATGTATATTATTTTTAAATGTATGAGCGAAATTTCTTAAAGCTTTTAATCGGTGCCAGGGAACAGAAAATAATAAAAACAACACGATCTGGTTCGCGCAGAAAAATGTCACGGCATAGCAGAGTAATGTTCTCGCCGAGAACGCAACATTGCAACCCCTGCTTTTAATATATCTCGAATAAAATTAAATTGCGTTTAACGTTATTTTGCACTTCGCGCCTTAATTGAGGGGTATAACAGCTACGGCACCACTGTCCATTTTTTACACAAATGGTACTATAGCGTTTAGGAGCAATATTGACACTGTCTATATGTGTATATAGTCAACTGTCCATATATAGTTAATCACGTTACGATAAATTCACGAATATTAAGATGACCGTTGAAGATATTGAAGATATTGAATGAAGAGATTATAAAGAAAATCCAAAGAGTAATATCATTATGTTTGCATGCTCCTACTGCATGGACAGTGTCACCTTTGGTTTATAACCCTCAATTTATAGCAGACTTTCTGATACATGCATAGTTTATGAGATAAACACATAACGAAGACTGTGGTATTTGCAAAAAGAGATTAATATTTAGCAGTGGTTAGAAACAGACTGCAAATGATTTCTGATGTACAGTATTGTATAGTGGACTTCATATAAATATTTTTTTATTCAAACCTTAAAATTCTATTATTTAACTTATCTGTGCGAAAGTTATGAAATGACACAAATAATAAAAATATAGTTATGACATGACGAAAATAATATAAATATAGGTAAGATATGATGAAGACAATAAAAATATAGATATACATGACGAAAATGGCAATCATTTGGCATCAATTGGCATCCGTGGAAATCTAATACTGAAGTTGGGACTTTTCCTTAAAAAGGACAAATTTGCAATCTCCACGCTTGGCAGGCGTGCTGGAAATCGCAATAAATGTTCATTGAATAATAGGATAATGCTGCTGCCCATTAACGTCCCTTAGCTGGTTTTCACAGCATCCATGGGAAGAAAATTCGCCTGTATGAATGAATCTATTATGATAATCGTTACATTTAATAACCTTACCAAATGTTGGTTTATGTACATTAAAGTAATATGACAGAGAGATACATACATACATACACTCACGCCGATATCCCATAAAGGTAGGCAGAGACCATAGCACATACTACATACATACAGTCACGCCTCTTTCCCATTGAGGTAGGCAGAGACCAATTCTTTCTACCTTTTACGACCATTTACTGTAGCAAAGTGGCTATCCGCAGTCCACATTTCGCCCCCGCGGGCAACGAGACGTGT
>WUAW01001305.1:23380-34815 GCA_017165845.1 Thaumetopoea pityocampa | reverse complement strand
TGTATGTATGTATATTGAAACTTATTTATTTTCCTCTATATTTTTATAAATTAAATACACATTACATTAATAATATACTTACTTCATCACCCTAAAGTTGACTCCTATAGAAAGCTGTAAGTCTGCTTTTACACATTGTGTATAAAGTTTATACAATAAATAAGTAACTATTAGAAATATATTTGCTGGTTTATCCTTTTGAAGCATCAACAGAACATTAAATTGCTGTGGCTTTTATACATAACATACACACAATATATACTATACTTTAAATTGTATTCCCAAAAAGTATTCCCAAGAGATAACATATACAGTAGTTAAAGCGGCTAAAAGCTAGTAATACTATAAATTCAGAATGTTCATATACCCTATCTATATTTCATTAAAATTAAGTACCTAATATTCCGTGGACTCCGTACCGCCATTCCTTACTAGACCACAATATAGGTACAAGCGAAGTCAGACAGCCACCAGTTTCTTTTGACGCGTGGTCGCCGACTTCGTAAATGGAATTTGCAAGTAATTTCGCCAGTGGCACCCCCCGCGCCCTGCCAACCCCGCCCGCCCAAGCCTTGCTCTCTTGTCTCCTCGTGTCGCTTCCATTACAAATTGTGTTGGAATAAAAATATGTTAGGATTTATATAGAGCTGTTAAAGATGTGACACCGTTGTGCTTTTTATATGTTATTTTCTATGGTAACTATTATACATATACATGCAATTACGACTTTTTCCCTAGCTCTCCGGCAGGGAATCGGACCCCGGTCTCCCACGTGACAGGCGGACGTACTAATTACTATACTACTGAAGAATTGAGGTAGGCAGAGATCACTCCTCCCCACTTGCTACGAGCAAAGTGGCTGTTTGTAGCCCACGTTTTTCCCCCAGGGATAAGTGTCGGGTGGCGAACCACGACGACCCCATTCTATAAAGTTAAAAAATGTTATAGTTCCTCATTTCGTTCCCACAAAAAGCAAAGGTAAAATAGGTCCACCCAAACAGAGGCTCGTATGCTTGGGTAAGGCTAGCCATCACCTTGGCAGCCACTGGCTTAGTGGAGAGGAATGAAAAGAAGGTGAGCTAGAAAAAGTGTATTGAACAAGGAATGTGTAATTTGGGAAAAGAACTATAGGATATAGGAATGAATTATAGAACTATTGGATACAGAAACTATTATCTGTATTAAATCTATTGATGGTTTATATCAGCGGTTCTTAGACTTCTTTTCTCATAGACCACTTTCGAAATTTAGCTGGTTCTGGTGGACCCTCTGCAGCTACATTTCTACTATATTCCCAAAACTCGACAAAAAATGTAAAAATAACTATTGAAATTTTCGTACGCCAACGGAGACCCCCGTCGAGTCTCCCATGGACCCCTGAGGGTCCACCTGGACCACTTTGGGAACTAAGAGTCTAAACTCTTAGTTCCCAAAGTGGTTTTCAAGTACAAATTATTCAGATGCATCTAAATGCATCTGAATAATTTATGATCCATATCACAAAAATACACAAAAAAAACTTACTTTAAATATTTTTAACAACAACATTAGTAGAAACTGAATATCGATTACTATGTACCTGGTTAAGGCTGGTTCTAACCCAATAACGTCAGGCTAAACATCGTGAGTAGGCAAAACTGACTTGGTTTTCCAGCTATTGTTGAAAGTTTCAAACGAAATTATTATTGTAACCTAAGCTCGGCAACACACCGTCGCATAGCAATAAGACAAATAGATACCCAAAAACAATTGTATTAATCTATAATAAATCATAAACTATATCGGATGTGTTTCTTTTTAAAAACCTTCGGCAGCGCTCCCGAAACATAACTAGGTATCATATCTTACTTTGCTTTTATAAAATTTTTAAATGTCAAATTTCGTTAATAAAAGATAATTTAAAAAATCTACTAAGATAGACTAATTAAGAGTTTCTGAAATCAAATCCGTCGATTTTTGTTTGTTTGTTTGTTCGAGATTCATATAAAAACCAGCAACATACAACATAGTAGATTTTGGTCAAACTATTACAGTCTAAAGTTCAAACTATTACTTCAATATCGCAGTCTGTTTCATCAAAACCGGCCTAGTAGAATGGAAGATACAGCTTGATCTCTGTTTTAGTATCCGCCGTCAAGGTACGAGAGCTCAAGTACAAATGATTTTAAGACTATATAAATCTATGATTGTTTCGAGATTTCCCATGTAGCAGAAAATCGGCATTCATGCGGGCGGTGCCGCGGAAAAGCTAGTACAGAAATAAGAAGGTACATATATATTTATTTATTTATTCGTTGAGGACATAAAACAGTTATACATTGTGTATTACATGATCAATAAAAATATGCCAATGACATTATTCCATATTAAAAACAGTGGGCTAATAAAAAACAAATGAAACCTTGTTGATTAACAGCTCTATAGATTTACATTTGGTTGTTGGGAAGAAGTGGGCGTGTAATAGGAAATGTTCCGCATATTGACTCCGGCGACGTTCCCGAGATCTCTAAACAATGACACACGGCGATGCGACTACCCACGTTACGCTGATTTTTAATCCAGCAAGATTAATGAATGGCTAACGTTCGACATTTAAAATAGCATTTAGTTTTTTTTTATTAGTTCTGGCAACGTATGATTATACCAGTACTAATTATAAAGATTATTAATATGCATTTAGCAAGTATATTAATTATCATCATCATCCCCAGTCCATATTCGTCCCCACTACAGGGGCACGGACCTCCCCTGATTAAGAGGGGGATTAGGCTGTACCACGCTGGCCTAGTGAAAGTTGGTATATTTCAATCACCCATGCGGGCACACAGGTTTTCTCACAAAGTATTTCCTTCTGCATTAAGTACATTGGAGATTACAATATATACGGGACTAGGATCGAGCCTTTGATCAGCATTAAAGCACCAATTTACATTAATTATAAACATTATTAATATACGTATTAAATGCATCAAACAGTTATAGGCAAAAATATTCTTCATGCACCATATATTCTAATTAAAACAATAAAAAAATACAGGGAGTGTTTCATGTAAACGAAAATAAAAATAAAATGTTGTTAAAAAATAAATTTTTAATTATGCTATTAAACATTTGTGTATTTATAAGTTTCTGATGTGACAGTGAGAGCCTTAGTGCAGTTTTCTTTGCGAGGGAAAATACCTACCTACCCTCAATAACCTCAAACTTATCAGTTCCTTTCAACGTGCTCATGCTATGCTCGTTTCGGTAGAAATTAATCGCTTCCGTAATACTTATTACGGTGTGAAGCCACTAATGCGGCTACCCTCTTTACGATCATAACTACTAATAGACTTCCAAGATCCCACATCCTGGAAATTTACGGTCTCCAAGCCTTAGTATTTAAGCATAGTGAGTTGATTTCCTCGGGTTCTATCCAGAGGGCATAATTCGCTCATCCAATAGAACAATGACGTAATTACATTTTTGAAATTTATCAGAAGAAGCGTTTCAGTTTAAAATTGGATTATACCCATTTTGTAAATCATATGAACTATCATGATAATATATTTATAAACTATTATTAATAATTTGAACATTCTCGAAAAAAATCCATATTAAACAACAAATCATCCAAATTAAACACAAAATAAAATTGTAACTTTTTTGCAATTACGTCATTATTCTATTGGATGAGCGAATTATATTCGAATGTTTTCTAGCCGAAAATATATTTTTTAGGACTGAGAATTATGTTAACCGAACTGTGACAATGGAATGATTTTTAGAATAGCCTACTCTATTTAGAAATGTTAAAAAATAGATATTTATATTACATGCTAGAACATTCATGAGTATGTAAAATAAAGTGAAATCCTAATTATTTTTATAAATGCGAATGTGAGTTTGTTTCTTTGTTACACTTTCATGCCTTAACCACTCAACCTATCATCACGAAATTTTATATATACATTAAATATTCGAATGTTTTCTCCATGAAAATATAATTTTAGAACTGAGAATTATGCTAACCGAACCTAACCGAACTGACAATGGAATGAATATTATTATACATATAGCCTTCTCTGTTTAGACATGTCAAAGAATAATACATACATACATACACTCACGCTGATATCCCATAAACGTAGGCAGAGACCATAGTACATACTACATGCATACATATAGTCATGCCTCTTTCCCATTGGGGTAGGCAGAGACCACTTCTTTCCACTTGCTACGACCATTTACTCTAGCAAAGTGGACATCCGCAGTCCACATTTCGCCCCCGCGGGCAACGAGGCGTATCGGGTGACGAACCACGACGCCGCCATTTTATAAGGTTCAAAAGTGTTAATGATGATGAGAGTGATGAATGAAGGAAAGAGGATAAGGTGGGAAAGGTGTATTGAACAAGGAACATGGAATTTAGGAAAAGAACTATAGGGTATAGGATACTACTATCTCGGAAGGAGTAGGAAGAGACAGTAGTAGCTCGGGGGCTGGGGTCGCTTACCCGTATATTTGAGTCTATTTGCCGGACAGACTAAAGATCTTTAATATAATGTGCTTATTATTAAAGTAATTCTCAATGCCAACATCGTTAATTTTACATAAAAATAATTTCATCACTTTCCAGTCTGTTAATAAACAATTTTAGATAAACAATTAACCTAGATAATTTACAATTGTACCCTAAACAATATAATTAGACACTTAATACTAAAATATTTATATAATTTATTTATTATAGGTTAATTTAAAGATATCTAGTGCCAATCACTTCAGTACATCTATGTAAAATCGTCTAGTAAGCAATTATTGTATTAAGCAATTGTACACGACTTGCCAAAAAAGGAGTATAATTTCTAATGTTACTACCCACGCAAATAAAGAAACCAAATCAGCTTGGAAACATTTTTGGGTTTGAAATAATATACGGTCAGGAAATACATTTATATTTTTTTAAATTTAAATGACTTAAGTATTCCCTAGTTATTTAGTAGTAGTTTTTGTATGGAATACATATTTATTATTAACTGTAACTATATCTATACAATTATAAAATTGATAAATGTCAAATTTACAAAAATCAAAGATATATAAAAATAAACTATTCAGATCGACTAATTAAGAGCTTCTGAAACCGAATCCGTGGATCTTTGTTTGTTTGTTCGGCTTCACACAAAAACCAGCGGGTATATTTTGATTAAACTATTACAGTCTTAAAGGTACTATTTCGACATAATGCGACACATTTGATCAAAATTGGTCCAGTAGAACTGAAGATACATCTTGATCCCTGTTTTAGTAGTCGCCGTTAAAATGCGAGAGTTCAAGTAAAACTGGATCTATTGCTTTTTATATAAATCTATGATTGCGTCAGGATTTCCCATGTAGCGGAAAACCGACATTCACGCGGGCGGAGCCGCGGGCAAAAGCTAGGATATTATATAAGCTTTAAATAAGCTTGTGTTTCATATTCCTTTATTTTGCATACCATATTGAATGCAATATGCAATGGCATATTAACCTAGTAAGTAACGTCAGCATCATCTAAAGATTAACCGTTAGAAAATGCCTTAGTCTGCCTATATGCCATAAGTGTATATAGTATAAATAAATAAATGTGAACTTTTTGAATAAAAGCGTCAGTAGTCATTTTTTCTTGAATCATTCCAAAATCGGTAATAACCGATTTTGATGACACTAATACAGACTATGACTCAGAAAAGTCAATGTGAGAGATGATAAAAAAAAATTTAAAAAATTAAACAATATCCAACGGTTTCCTATTCACATTTTGAAAAACTCAACTAAATAATGAGGAGCTTAAATATTCAAGTTAAAAAAGTAAGTAGCTCTGTAGACAGAGGCTTTGAAAGATAAACAGATTTTGATGAGCCCGCCAAAGCGGGCAGATAATTCTAAAATCGCTGGTGGCTGCTTAAAGCAAAGTTAAAATTGGAAAACCCGCCTTGATGAACCGAGAAATACCTCGGGGCGAACTTCGACGTTAGACCCTTTGAAAACTGTTAAGCTGATCTGTACGATAGACGTTATTGGGGAATAATTATGCTCACCCTTGTCAATATATCTTTGAAAACTACTCAGTGTTCATTGTCAAGATTCTTGTTACAGACCGAATGAAGACATTGTTGTTACATAATTTAAGTATTTTTGGTCCGAATACCTGTTGCTATCTGAATTATACTAGTTGCCAGAGAGATTATGGAGACTGTGGACATGACATTACGTGATTAAGGTTAAGTCAAGTTAGGATAGGTCAAGTTAATTGAACACTAACCTTATTGCTACATCCCATGATAAAACATCAGACTTAAGACTTTCACTGCCACTCCGTAGATGCCACGCTCGGGCCTAGTACTCGAGAATATAGTGTTAGGTTTTAAATTGACTAAACATTTTTACTATTTTTATATTCATTTAAATACCCTAATGCATGCATTTGTGTAAAAATCAAAATGGCCCACAGCGCTTGAGAATGCCAAATCTGGTGGCAGCGAAAATTGATTCTAATGGGAGAAGAAGAACTTTTTAAGGTGCCGCTTGACATAATCTTCGTCAAGAAATCTTTATTCAATAGTGAATATTTTTATTCAATGATTGTTTCATTTTTCATTAATTTATGATAAAATTATACTGGTATATATAAAAAAATATCTTACACTCGAAGATATTTTTTCATTTAAGAGAGAAAAAATCGTAACAATAAAACGTACGAAAGTGTAAATGCAATATTTCATTCTAAACTACAGTATAGATTTTGTGACTAAGCGGTTTTCCATCTTCTACAGGCTAAAACTCCACACTAATTCTCAAACGAGCTTTATTATTGGTATAAAAATAGACAAACATGACACTGTGATCTATGCTAGCAGCTGTAGATTCTGACAGTACATGTTTCCCGCAAATGTGCCTAGAATACTTGGGCGCGTGATCACCGTTCGAAAGTATTACTGTACCTGGGAGTTATTTTACATGGAGCTTACCCAGCATCCGCTTTATATCATTTTATTCCACTCTATCAAGATCTTTGTGTTAAGATAGTAAAACAAAAAAATTCCCAATGTTTGTTTCTATTAACTGTCTTGATCTCCATTAGTGTAGATACACTTTTCAGTTCTAAAATTCGAAAATTTAGTTGGAAGAGCTACAAATGTGAAAGAGCATTTTGAAATTAAAATTGTTCGGCTAGTAGAGAATTTCCCATAAACTCCACGTCTGGAATAAATTTTAGAAATCGCAGTAAATAATAAAAAAAAATAAAGTCAAATGAAAACTAATGAAAAGATTTCATTTAAATTTTGTTTCGATTTGCAATAATAAAAATAAAGTAAAGCATTGCGTATAATATAAATGATAATAAAAAAAACTCTAGAACTTATGTTTGCCTACCCCTTAGCTTACCCGTAACCTTTGTCAGTTCTCTAATACATATTCTATTCAACATTTAAAGTGCTTGTGAAAGGATTTCTTTGAGTAAAACTTTAAATAAGTTTAGGCAAGGTCTTCAGACCCCTTTTCACGTGAAGAAAAGGGCAAAAATAGCAAACATATTCGAAGACTTAGTAGATTACGTTTAGTGAAAGTAAGACAAAACTGAAGTGAATGTATGGTATTGAATTGTCTAACAAACTGTGTAACAACTGAATTATTATATATGGCTACATATAAAATTGATTCACTCGTCTGATATTTGATTAACAAGCAACCTTTGTCTCATTCCAGAATTAATTATGTACGTTATTATTGCATTATAGCAAAATTAGTTAACACATTCCCTGCCGGCCACGTGTTGATAGTTAATCTCGCAATAGAAATAATTAGGTATCATCATCATCATCATGATAATGATGATGATACCTAATTATTGACTAATTTTATTGAGATAATCAAGCATTCTCCTGAGTTCTGTCGGCGCTTCTGTGACGAACTTTATAAATAAAATTAGTCAATAATTAGGTATAAAATATAATAATAATAATTGATTAATGGACACTGCAAAATCTCGTTTATATCGGAATCATAGAAGTATTGATCTATTTATGTATCACATTTATCTGTATAAGTATGTACTATATCTTTGTCTAGTACCCAAGACATAGAGAATTCTACTTTTGGGCTAGATTAATGTGTCAGTGTCTAGAATATTATTATTATTACTTTCCCACACCTTGATCTAGTCCCAAATTTTGCCAAGTCACAATGTTTCCCTGACTCTTGGAAACTAGACAACGTTTACATAATCTCTGCTACAAGATGACGGCGCGATTCATATCTCAACTTTCTTGACACAAATTACGACGGATATAATTGAATCTACGCCAACTTCGTTAATTTTATTTTTCCTTTGAATTAATTTAAAATTCCCTCTGAGAGCCGGGCAGTTATTGAACTTGGGACGTAGAAAACTTCAATACTAGTGATATTTGGAAAAGTCATTTCGAAAAATTCCAAAGACAGCGAGAGAGCCGTTGAAGTTGAACGAGTAAACTCGAACATTATTCGTACGGTGACTGTAAAATTATCTGAATATATGTATATCGTTGAGCAGAAAGACTTTAGTATCAAAACGGAGATGGTAATACTAGACATATAGAGTTGAAACATACATACTTATACGAGTACACATATGGCATGGGCCTATTATACACCGAAAGAAATTCTTGAAGCGTTCTTAATGTATGAAGATAGAGAAGATAAGACAAATCTGACCTCTGTCAGATTTTTCTTATCTTCTTTAAAGTTTCATACTTTCTCTAAAGTAACAAAAGATTATATATAAATGAGTGAAAAAGAATATTATTATATTATTATTAAATCGGGATTTCTCTACGAGATTGTGGAGATCCGTAGAAGAACCAAAGTTGCTGACATAGTCCGTAGGATAAGCAAGCTGAAGTGGCAATGGGCAGGCCAGCGTAGCGCGAAGATCGGCTGGCCGATGAGGCAAAAAGGTCCTTGAATGGAGACCACGTACTAGCAAGCGCAGTGTGGGAGAGCCACTTACGAGATGGACCGACGACATGGTGAGGATCGCTGGGTCTCGCTGGATGCAGGTGGCTATGGACCGGTCGCGCTGAAATTCGATTGGAGAGGCTTATGTTCAGCAGTGGACAACTACCAGCTGAAATGATGATGACGATGATGAGAGAAAAATACTGTGGCGATATATTTCGCTTTTGCACGCATCCACAACAGATGGCACTACTCGAATGTCGACATTTTAGTAGAAGGTTGCATCACGGTGAAGGTTTATTGCGATTTAACGTATTTAAAACGTTCTGATATTAACTGTTGAGGCGGTGGCAGGCCCCGCCAGATATAGCACCCGTTTGGTCGAAAGATCTTCCCTTTTCCGATAATGCCACTCCTACTACACGTCGACGAATATACCTATATACGAATATACTCACGGAAATAATTTAAAATAGAAGATTGATTGTACACAAACAGGTAAATACATTTGGAAATAGAGAAAAAAGACGTACAAAGGCGAGCTTAACTCAAAAATTGAGTTTTCTTTCAGCAAACCTTAAAGTGTAAAAGTATTTGAGACTAGAAGGAGAATAGGATCCAGTGTACTGGGTACAGAAGCATACACAAACATACTTATACAAGTACCAAAACATACTAAAATACATACATACATACATATATTATAATAAAATAATCATAAAAATCATCATAATAAAAATAATAAAACCCTCCGAATGAGAAGAATAGGAAGAAGTTTAGGGAGTTGAAGGAGATAGCTTAAAGCAGAGATCGCCAAAGTTTTTGTCTCGCAGACCACTTTCAATATTTAACGCTTTTGGGTAGACCCCCTGTTTGGCTAATATTGAATTTTGTAGAATCATCAAATGTGATATGACAGTTAGCATAGACCCCTTGCAGGTCATCGTTGACCCCTGGGGATCGATATAAGCCAATTTGGGTATCAATGAATTAAAGCCAAGGTTGAAGTTGTTGCATGAGTCTATGATAAGGGAAAACTCTTTAAATTGAAAGAAAATAAATGGATGACATATTTTTGTAAACATATTTTTGTAAATTCTTATCACCATCATCATCACCAATCTATGGAAATCTACTACTGGACATGGGTCTACTCCTTAAAAAGGAGAGATTTGCCATAATTTCCACGTTTGGCAGTCGATTAGAGATCGCAGTAGATTTTGATTTAATAAAAGAATAACGTTGCTGCCCATTGTCCTGAAATAATCCTTGGCTTGTTCTCACAACACCGATGGAAAGAGATGGAGAGACATTATTAGTATGCCGGCACTACATAACAAAAATACATATCAAAATATGTATATACATGAGTCGTATAGAATCAAAGGCGGCTATCTCACTTTTGGCGGTTTTTAGCTAACAATGAAAAAATTCAATGTTTTTAATAGTATATCTGTTTGTTTAAATTGATATTGGCCATGTTCATTGGAAAATCAACGCTAAATCTTGATTTAGTATCAAAGATGTGAACATAATGAAAATAAATTTTTAATAACCTTTTCTTTTGTATGTAGTTACTCAAAAATTGCTCAAAACGAGATAGCCGCCTTTGATTCTAGACGACTCACATATCAACGAATAATAAAAGACATGCAATATGACTGAAAGATACAATAGAATATCTGCAAATGTTCCCTCCCTCACAAACACGAGTTAGGCGGTACTCCGGTTATTGAATTGAGAAGCCTTATTCCGTTAACGGCGCTCGTTCATGGTTTATGCGGCAGTAATGCGAAAAAATACAGTAAAACTAGTGCGTTGTTGAATCAGAGCCATAAACTGTCTGTAGCAAATCGGTGTACGTGTCGCGGGGCAGACACTAAGAAGGCTTTAGGGCGAGCGACGTGCAACAAAGTTTTTATTTCCCCGGGGAGGCACCGATCGGAGCGCCGCTCAGGTGCCCCCAGCACCGATGGAGCCCTATATTATTTGTTTGAGCAAAACTTTCTGGTCCTGTGTGAAATAAGTAAGTTATGCGTATCGCACGTCGCGCTCTATTCAATAAATCAACATTATTTCATTGTAATCACAAACCGACACTGTCGTAGAAAATTGTCACATCACAAAATGACTACAACAGAGCAGTTTTTTATCTCTTCACTGCCAAAAGATTGACTTAATGTTAAGTCCACCTTTACACATATAATCTATTAAGTGTAAAATATATGAATAAATAGAAATAGATTTCGACAGCCTAATAATGATAACTGTATATTTCAACACTGTCATAGAACACTGTCAAAATGGTTAGTTTAAAAGAAAGCCGTTTAAAGTCTCGCATATTTTTGATATTATTCTTTCCTAAATGATTTAATTAATTAAATATTACAATAACTAATAATTTATAAAAACACAATCTGTGTTACTTATTTGTTATTTTAAATATATTTATAGTTATATACATAACTAATTAT
>WUAW01001302.1:5777-15871 GCA_017165845.1 Thaumetopoea pityocampa | reverse complement strand
ATATATACTGTAATACACAAATAAACCTAATAAATGGGCATATTAAAAACGTGAAGTATTAAAAAAACAAGCAAACTATAAATATAAAAACATACTGAAAAATTCACATATAAACTGAAAAACGACAGTCTTTCTCTTAGATTATTAATAATCTAAGGATCCTAGTTATACTACTGTTTTAAGTTCAGCGCTACGTCTCCGCCCAATGACACTACTATGAAAGTTGCTTTTGGTATAAATGATAGTAGTTTTTTTAATGTTAATCTATCATACATTGAATATAAAGACGATGGAATAACGATACATGAATAAAATAATAACAAATATATTTATTGATCAATATCAGATGCTGTTCAATCAATTTTATCTAAAAAGTTACACAAATATGCACAATATATATTTATAGCATTTGGTAATTTCATCGGAGAAAAACAAATATAAGGATTAATAAAAATAGCTACTTGGATTTTACTTTATAAAATTCAAAATCCACAGAAGAATTCGCATAATAAAATTTTCAGAATCATCAAGAAACTCATTTAATTTAAAACTTAATAATGTGACGGAACTCCAAATATTTACAATACTTAATTAAAATGTATTTAACAGATTACGGTATATTTAACTGATTACAGTATATTTAACTGAATTAGAATATATTTGACTGAAATAATTTTCAATATTTAACTGTAAATCGTTTTTTTAAATAGATTAATTTAAATAAAGTTTGCTATAGCCCCTTTCTTATGTAAAAACCTAACATGTGTTAGCGGGAAATTCTCTCGCTCAAAATGGCCAACATTGAAATAAAAGGGGGTATTATTTAAGGTTCGTTAATTTGACATTATTCGAGGGTTGGCTTCGGAGAAGAAAGGTGCCGTAATGGTACTGAACGGGAGTCCGATATATTGTTAACGCCACATGTTCCTTGTCTCTTATTTATATTATTATATATATTTAACAGGCTTTTATTAATGTACAATTGTAAACTGTTTAACATTTTTTGTCTATATTTATCTACCTTTAAAGTCCATCTTTCACAAATTATTAATATTATATCTCGAGCTAAATACTGATCCGGACTTTTGTGGGGCTTGCATAGAGCCAAGGCCAACAGATAGAGGCATATTTAATAATTTTTTTTTTCCACTTTTAAGTCAGTACTTGTCTACAGTCCCACTTAATGGTAAGTGGCGATGTAATTTAGGGTGGTAAAATGTACTAGCTTAATAAAAACCTATTCACGCTTGTCTTAAGGACATTATTAATTTGATGGAAACACTGACTCAGGAAGACTAGTCCCGTGTATGTACACTAAATAAACATACATATGTAAATGATGCCAATCGACAATTATCACTATATCCATTATAGAAATGAATATTTAAGGATACACTGATTAGTGCAGGGAAGAAATGGGTACTCAGGACTATGAAGAAGAATATGGCGTGTACCCGACACAATGTTGAGAACACGGATACAATGGGCAGACCGTAACTCGCTACTCTAACACATTAACAAATTGTTGTTCTGAGTCTGGGTGTTCTGTGTTTCCATTATTTTTATGTTTGTAAAGTCCCCGCGACACAGGAATTTTAATCCTAATGCGGGAGGTGTCTTAAAAAAAAAAGTTAAGAAGCTCCCGAGGAATTGTTCAAGATTAATCACTACCAGTATGTACATATGTATTTCTTTAAAAGTGCACGATCGATTTCATAGCTTTTTTTTTACAAAGCATATATACATATCTTTAATTCTTACGAATCACCAGGAGGCGTTAAAAATGGAAACAGCTCTAGAATAAAAATAAAAGCATTAACTGGCAAAGCATTTATTTATTTGATTCGACGTTGTTTTATGTGGTTTTATGCCGCTTAGATCAATTGATCTTGATTAGATCAATCAATTTATTGAACTTTTTACTTGGCATAAGTGACAAAAAAGTCATTGTAGAACCATTAAAAGTAAGCGCATTCGAAAAGCGGACAATTTTGAGTAGGATGGCATTCATAAATCATTTACGACCAAAATGTCGCTTATACTTATTAACTTTCAACAGTCGTTGTTAAACAAACAACTGTTTTTAGAAATACATATTATTTCTAAAAACATTAGGCCTATTTTAATGCAGTTTGTAAACTTTACTTTAAGGTAAGCATTTAGTTTTAATGTGGTTATGAGCCACCAGGGGACGCTACACCAGATGAGATTCGAGGAAACTGTGTAGTTTTTTACAATGTGTAGGTAGTACCTACTTTAGAACAGTTTCAGATATGTTTTATATTTATAAACCACGGAAAGCTGCATTATATGTATTTTTTCAAATTACAGTGCCTATGCAATGGGGAATTTCGAATATATAGATAACATAAATCGTCATCCCCAGTCCATATTTGTTCCCACTACAAGGGCACGGACCTCCCCTAATTAGTAGGGGGACTACAGTCTTAGATAACACTACATGGTACAATATTAAAATAGTTTTTCGTAAGTATAGACAATGTATGAGTTACAATGTTTCTCAAAAACGGCATTCTAGTTGTAAATATAAGAATTGTATGTATTACCAGATTTTGCCCGCGGCTCCGCCCGCGTGAATGTCGGTTTTCCGCTACACGGGAAATCCTAACACAATGATAGATTTATATAAAAAGCATAAGAACCACTTTTACATGACCTCTCGTGCCTTAACGGCGGCTGCTAAAACAGAGATCAAACTGTATCTTCAAATCTACTGAACTGATTTTGATGAAATATGCCACATTGTTTATATCGGAACACTACCTTTAAGACAAAAGTTTAACCAAAATCTGCCTGCTGGTTTTTGCGTGAAGCCCGAACAAACAAACAAACAAACAGAACAAATAAAGAAAGACAGTCGGACAGACAGATGGACAGACAGACGGATAGATGGGCGTACGGGCGGACGGGAGGACGGACGAACGGGCGTTCGGACAGATAGGCGGACGGACGGACGGGCGGATAGATTGATGGGCGGATGGACTGATGGGCGGACGGACTGACGGACGTTCGGACAGATAGGCGGACGGACGGACGGGCGGATGGACTGATGGGTGGATGGACTGATGGGCGGACGGACGGACGGGCGGACGGACGGACGGGCGGACGGTAGGACAGTTCGAAGGACGGACGGGCGGACAGACGGAGGGACTGGCGGATGGTCAGACAGACGGACAGATGGGCGTATGGGCGGACGGACGAACGGGCGTTCGGACAGATAGGCGAACGGACCTACGGGCGGATGGACTGATGGGCGGATGGACTGATGGGCGGACGGACGGACGGGCGGACGGACGGACGGGCGGATGGTAGGACAGGTGGAAGGACGGACGGGCGGACAGACGGACGGACTGGCAGATGGGCGGACAGGCGGATGAACGGACGGGCGGACAGATGGTTGGACGGCCGGACGGTCGGACGAGCGGTCGGACGGACTGACGGGCGGACGGATGGACGGGCCGGCGGACGGACTGACGGGTGGATGGACGGACGGATAGTCGGACGGACGGACAAATGGACGGACGGACAGACGACAGGCAGACAAACGGACAGACGGACTTTTGTGAAGCACCACGTCTCAGAGCCGTAAGTCATCAATGGTACCACACATTGGTTGTTCACCTTAGTTTTCAGGCACCTTAGTTTTCTTAGTTTTCACCTTAGTTTTCTTAGTTTTCATCTTAGTTTTTTTTTTAGTTTTCAGCTAGTTATAGATTAACCGGAATTCCAAGTTCGCGTTCATTATGCAGAACCAAATACAATAAAATAACCAACATATATATATTTCATTATCGTCTTCATCACAACAGCCCGTGGAAGTCCAATCCTGGAGATGGGCTTCCTCCTTAAAAAGGAGGGATTTTTCATAACGTCTACAGTTGGCGGGTATCATGGAAATCGCAGTATATTTTGATTGAATAACAGAATTAACTGTCTTTCACAGCATCTAAGCGAAGAAATGGGTTACATAGATACATACGTACATACACTCATGCCTTTTTCCATGGCTCTTTGGCGGGGAAACGAACCCCGGTCTCCCGCGCGACAGGTGGGGATACCAACCACCACACCACCGAAAAATTAGGGCAGGCAGAGACCACTTCTCTCCACTTGCTACCAGCAAGGTGGCTATCCGTAGCCCACTTTTCGCCTCCGCTGGAAACCAGACGTGTCGGGTGGCGAACCGAGACACCAACATTTTTAAGGTTCAAAAGTGTTAAAGTTCTTCATTGCGTTCCCAAGAAAAGGAAGGAAGTTAAGGAAAGAGGTTGAGGTCGGAAAGGTGTATTTAGCAAGGAATATGGAACTTGGGAAAAGGACAGGATACAGGATATATAGTATACAAGATACCACTATCACGAAAGGAGTCGAGAGAGATAGACAGAAATGGAATAATGTTATTATTATTATGTTGGCATCACATAACAGCAGATATCAATATCAATATCGATCAATTTTAATTAAAAGTTCGCTTATTTATGCTGCAAATTAAGCAGCGATTTTAGTTTATAACAGTTCAGTTCGAGTCAAATGGAACTTTTTTTCATATTTAAAAACACAAATGAATATTGACAAAATTGTTTTTTAATGAAATCAGTTATATTTTTTTTCATGCCCATCCTGGGAATCCCGCAACCAAATGTCTTTCTTAAATTTTAAATTCTTTTTTTTTCTAATAAGGAGAAAAAACATCTGATTTTAATACCACAGAAGTTCGGTTATTCGTATATATCTTAATCTTAAAGCCTAAATTTACGTTTTGAGCAATTAAAGTTTAGCAACTTTGCTATCAGTTTTATTCTAGGCATGTTTTTGAACTACCATATACTCGCACGCACAGAAAATGTATAAAGATTTTTCCAACAGATAAGTAATTTTATGGCTATTTTTGATCCTGAATTTTATTATTTGGGTCAATATTACAACATCCCTCTATTTTTGTTGAGTGTTAAAAACATGCCTCCTGCAGGATTCAGAGAGCCGTATTACACTAGTCTTATATAACTTATAGGACTTGTCAGACTACTGAGTAAGAACTTCGCGGTAGCCTTTTACGGGACTTCTGGATCCCCTATGGATATCTTAACTATATCCCTCAGTGTCTCGTTCTTTAATAGCCTGTATTGATAGAAGAAGTTTCATTTACATTCATTGCATTTGGAATAGATTTAAAGCTGTTACTTGGAAGGTTTATACTTCTACAATACTACTTATATCCTCCTGCATCCTTCAGAACTACAACTCTTGCTTTTCGGACTTTCAGAGTTTTTCTTTACACACATATACATATACATTTTATATTCTAATTTATTCTGTAAGTCTAATAATTGTTTCATGAAGTATATTAAAATATTTTTATATTTATATACAAATTAGATATTACCTGCGGTTTCACCAGCGTAAATCATTTATCAAATCTGAAACGTGCTTTGGAATCCTCAGGTTCAGATATCTAAAGACAAAAACTTAGCAATTTCATAAATTCTATTTTTTGACTGATTTCAATAAAATTCCATCCAATCTATGTAGTGGTTGATGCGTGATCTTAATACAAATAGACCGAGAATTAAAAAATAAAATTTTTCGGTTTCCATATCTATAAAAAATTAAAACAATTGAACTTTTCTAATTATATTCAATGCAAATGTGAGTGGAAGTATCGGAAGAAGAGAGCCGGAGCACAGGAAAACCTACCTTAATCAAATTGACAACTTGTTTCAAAATAGGTCAAGTTCGTAGTAGCCTTAATCGACGAAAGTGTAAGAAAATATGTATGGTTTTAGATGAGGCGAGAGAAGTGTATCTGGATCGTAATATGTGGTCTCTGTTTACCCTTATGGGATACCTGCATGACTGTATATTCTATGTATATATACAGTTACAGTTTTATTATAGTATAGGTAGATATTTTTTGCTGAACAACAAAAACAAAATAAAAGCAAATTGGCTTTGTGGACTATGCGAATGCAACCGAGTCATGAATAGACTGAGATTAAATTGCTTTAGAGCGCGCTCGCGCGCCGCATCAGCGGGTGGATTTGCATTTGCTGACAACAAAAATTCAAAAAGTAGCCATAAAGTTGAATAAAGCAACTCGTTAGCTTTCATCGTTCGTATGATTTTTATCTTTGTTTTCTTCCATAAAGTTTCTGACAAATGAGATTACAGAATATAAAAACTTATCTGATATTTCATACACAGAAGGGTTTCCATGTTGTATATTTTAACCCCGAGTAGTAGTAACCTTTAGGAGAATCATATCAGATATTTCCAATCGACATACTCTCTCGGACGATGTATAAAGTAGAAAAACTTCCAATGGTTGATCAGCAAGGTGCACGTAGCCCTTAAAGTAAGGCTGGAGTGTACTCTGCACCTGTCATCCTGTCAAGTGATGCTGTAAAGGCCATCTGCTATCAACAGCATCTCTCATTTCCAAAAAAAGCAAAGTGCACCGCTGAAAAGTGAGATTGACTCACGGCTCTACATAGTAGGGGGATAGTAGGGCAGACCCGACCCTTTATTATTTTTTTTTTCATCATCGTCCTTAGCCCGTATTACACCCCACTGTTGAAAATAAATGGGTCCCCTCTTTAAAAAAGGAGGGATTTTCTATAATCTCCACGTTTGGCACACGTCTTGGCGATCTCAGTAGATTTTGATTAAATAATAGGATAACGGTGCGGCCCATTATCGTGGTTTATACACAGTAATTTTTTTATACACAGTATAGTTTGATATATCGACGGTAAAATATGGAGTGACATTATTACTATAATGACCAATTTAATCATTGCAAAATAAGATCAGTACACACAAAAATACAATGTGCATTACTAAAATAAAACTTAGCAAAATGAAATCCACAAACAAGACCAGCAAATATAAATATAAAATAATAAATATAAATATATAATACTAAACATAATAACTATTATGGAAAAATACGTCTTTGTAATATATATACACGTACATATATATATTGGTGGTGGAGTGGTTTTAGACACGGTTTACGATCGAAAGGTCGTTAGTTCGAATCCCGGTCCCGTACCACTGAATTATTATTTGTAATTCATGTACGGTCTACATTGTAGACATCAATGTACTTAACGGAGCAGGAAAACTTCGTGAGGAAACCTGCATGCCCGCATGGGTGTATGAAGTCTACTAATCCGCACTAGGCCAGCGCGGTAGACTACGGCCTAATCCCCCTCCTGATCAGGGGAGGTTCGTGCCCCTGTACCGGAGACAATATGGACTGGGGATGATGATGATGATGATGAATATATGTATATTGCCCGAAATATATCATAAAATGCCCCGAGACCTACGAAAAGGCTACGAAAAAATTAATGAAAAATTTCCTAAATCAAAATTAAAAAAGTATTTACTACAGCCCGACAGTGAACAATGATTACAAACTAAATATATTAACAATAATTCTTAAATAATTAATATATTTTATCTTCCAAATTTTGCACTCTCCGTGCGATATACGAAAATAAAACAGCCGGTATTAATTTATGTAATTGCGAACGTGCAACGATTTTGTATGTAATGTATTTTAATTGAACAACAAATAAATAAATTATTAATAAAAGAGTGCCACACAGTTCACAGTTTATATTTATTAAGTATTCTTGTTTAGTCCATACCATAAAGTTAATCTTTATAATTTATACTGACTCACATACTAAATTATATAATATTACATTTTACTGCAATTGTAATTATATCCATCGCCATTAAAGTAAATTTCACAAGTTATAAGCAAAATATGAAAAATAAATCTACTGAAATAAAACTCACATGCCCAGTATAAAACTGAATAGAGATCAAATAGGTTGTTATTTCTTCCTTTGTACTTTAATCTCTTTGTAGACTACAAAGAAAAGAACACACATATACCCCGTAAGCCGATCATGAGAACTTTCAATAAAATAGATTCACAAAAGGATTAAAAATCGCATGGAAGATAACATTTACATCGCAATAAGCTCGCGTGTTCCAGCTGTGAGGGAACAAAGATGTAGCCCGGATTAAGTCTCTTTGAACCGAGAAAAAGGCGCACTACATTTAATTTGAAAATATTCTTAAGGTACTTTTCTCTTGGACGTTAGCCCAAAATAGTTCACTTTTAACTCTGGAAGTTTTAAAGCAGTCGAACTGTGTCAATGTATTAATTCTTTATATGAGTATAATATTGCGGACAGATTTTTTTGACACACATTTATCTAGTCCCGAATTAACATTTCCTCTGTCATTGATACTAGACAACGTTGTACTCACTTATATAGATAAATGTAATATATATAGATAAACATCCATGATTCGGGTACAAACATTAGAACTCATCACACTATGTTTGTGTGTACCAAACTTTGAACTCGGGGCCATTAGAACAGAAATCAGGGTCACTACCTTTAAACTAATCTGTCGTCAAAGTCGTTCACCCTTTTATTTTTTGCTAGACCGAACAGTTATAAGCCGCCTGCATCCACCGATTGCCTGTGACCTTTAAGGCCTTAAGATAGAACATTTTTTTGAAATCAGTAAATAGGTTGTTATATTACATACATAACATGCAGATAAGACCTGCTAAGAGTTGTTACAGCCGGTGTATGAGCGTATTTCACTTCAATGATACAATAATTGTTTTTCAATTCAATTGAATTCATTTATTATTTGTTTAACATAGGTGGTAAGAACAAGATGGATTTTGTTTTGAAGTTCGCCGTGTTTATTTTGATGGTGCTCTATTATTACTGATGTTACATTAGTATTATTTTGTTCTAGGAACTATTATTGCACTGTAGCTTATTTCTCAATACCTCCACAAATGGTGAGTTTATATATCTTTCTATTATTGCACTGTAGCTCACTCACTTCTCAGTACTTTCACAAATGGTGAGTTTATATATCTTTAATACACTATAGCTTAAATATCTTTAATACACTTGCCGGATTCATAACGTTACTAAACGGTTTGGCGGAGATATAAATTCAAAAATATAAGCTCCTCAACAATATGCGTCGTGTCGCGCCTATATATTTTGCTCTTTTGTCATGAATGTGAACTCGTGCCGTATCATGATAACTCTTAAAGAGTAAATTTTCTTATACAATATATCGTTACCCTCATGTAAAGGGAGAATTCTTTTCGGCCGTGACCTTGAGAGCATTCAATATAAAGTAGTGTTATAATACAGTCTTTCATATTTCAAGGTGACCTTGGTTATCATAAGTAATTATCTCAACTAATTTAAGACATATAACCTGTGCGAGGAGGAACACGGTAGATTTTTTATGTAAGAAACAATGTAGATATTCCTTTATAGAATATCATGGTTTAATTTTATCTTTTAGATTATTCTATACGTAAAGATCAAAATAATATGTATTTTGAATGTAATTTTATACAAATCATCCGACAAAAGCTGTGGCAGAAGTAACTGTTGCCGTAAAAGGAATATTTTATACCCAGACGAGTGATATCTTTAACCATCGCTACATCGCTTGGTGTTTGTTTATGTAATAATTATGGCTATAATTTACGCACATGTGACAATATGAAAAACTGATAATAAAACAATTCAATCTGAAATTATCCCCAATAAAAATAATCGTAGAAATCTTTGGCAAGTCTTAACCAAAATCAATGGTAGAATAAAATCTAAGTAAGTTAAGGACGTCATACAAAATGCTTTTGGAAATCAGGCAGTTAGTTACTCTTCTTTTCTGTTAAAGTCTTAAAGTTCTACGTAAAACCTCGAGTATAGCGAAAATGTTGGAAAAGTTGTGAGAAAGAGAAAAATATTTTTTTTTAAACAAGAAAACAGTACACTGAGGTTGTTAAAACCAGTAGCCTTCATTAGAGTCGATCATTAAGTTTAGAAATAGTCACCACGGTCAGGTGTTCAGTTATCCATTGGAATGTCCAACCGAGAGCTTAATTTTGGAAGGCATGTGAAAGATGGACTATTTCCAACAATAAACAGTTATACTGTTTATTGTTGGAAATAGTCCAGTTCCTCAACTCCACTGCTAATGCAGCCTGTTTTACTCAACTCCCG
>WUAW01001299.1:14912-40843 GCA_017165845.1 Thaumetopoea pityocampa | reverse complement strand
GCTATCTCGTTTTGGTGTTTGGCATTAGAAAAAGATAGGGAGGGACTAAATTTAGTTTTGTTACAACAAAATCACCACAAATATATATCCTACTTAGTCCTAATATCTTACTTAGTCCGGAAAAATATGGAAGGGACTCATAGCTAACTTATTGCATGGACTAATTTGTAAATTTGGAAGGCCAATCTGTTTTTTAGTTCTTCCTGGTCGTATCCTCATGACCGAGGAACGTGATCATGGTGTAAAACCCTTGCCTTGCCTCGCCCTTGATTTTTAGTTAAACTAAATTAATTATTGTTACAAACAAGGAAAATCACGTAGTAAAATCATTAGAATATTGCGATTGTAAACGCACCCACCGGACAAGAGACAAACTCCGACGGATATCTCGTAAAGTCTTTAAAGGTTTCACATAAATACATACATACATACACTCACGCCAATATCCCATAAGGGTAGGCAGAGACCACAGTATATACTACATACATACAGTCATGCTTCTTTCCCATTGGGGTAAGCAGAGACCACTTCTTTCCACCTGTTACGATACAGATATATTTCCACATAAATATTAAATTAGTACCAGTGTGCTATCACTTTTAGTCGGTGCAAGTTCACTGATGGACATGAGCCTCGTTAAACAGAAAAGATTTGCCATAGAAATCACGTTTAGCAGGCGCCTTGGAGAACGCGGTAGATTTTAATTGAATAAAATGATATCGTTGCTGCCATTATCCTGGTAGATACTTTTTTACAGCATCCACAGGGAGCGATGGCTTGACATCATTACGCTAAATCCACACAAAAAGAATCTTATTAATGAGTCATAAAATGGACGAACTCCGAATTATCAATTTATGAAATATTCCAAATCCAATGTTCAATTAATATCAGTGTGCGCCTAATTGAAATTATATTACCGTGTAACGAAATCAATTATAAGTGACTATTAACCTAGACCCCCCCGATTAAATTTACAAATTGTAACTGAATATCGTGTTTTATCGCGATTTCTGCGTAACGAAGTCTTGTAACGTAAACAGATGGGTCAATAGCTGGCATATGAACCGCGGGGCCGATAGCCGCGCCGCGCCGCGCCGCGGCCTCTTATCGTCTGCTGCACCCAGAGACGCAGGCCGAGACTCCTCCAGCCAGATTTGAAGTAAATATGCGGTCGTTAAGATAACGATTTCCTTTCCCGACGGCATCGTTTTCTTTTTTTTTTGCTTTTATTAAATGTATTAAAATAAGTGCACACTTAAATTACTTAAAGGACTTTTCGTGTTTGTAATAAAAAATGTTTGTACTTTGATTTTTATTAACAAAATATTAGTATTTCAGGATTGGCGTTGATATTACTAAATAACCATGACTTACAAAAAGCAAGTCTACTAGACTTGAATTGAGCAACAAGCCTATTATCAAAGACTATATCTATATCTTGTTTCATCTTACAATACGTAACAAATTTCATTCGCATTGGTGCTGAATCTGTTGTAACAGAACTTAACTAAATTTAGTCCGACCCTATTTTTTTCTAATGTCAGACGCCGAAACGAGACAGCTACAATTTTGGCGCTGTCAGTTTCGTTTAGATACGTCAAAATTATAAGATTTACACACGGACTGAAGATACGCAAAAACGCAACATTTTTTTTTTGACAGAAGCTTAGGTCGGTACTCGCTATAAATATTCGCTATCTCGTTTTGGCGTTTGACTTTAGAAAAAGATAGGGAGAGCCTAAATTTAATTAAGTTCTGTTACAACAGAATCGATACCATTGTGATTTAAAGATGTCAAATGTGCCATGTTAGCATTTTAATAGATCACATTTGATACCTGTCAATATATTTTATATTTAGAAAGGTTTATTGGTCAAAGTAAATCGTAAATTTGTCCCCTTTTTCGTTATTAAAATAATAATATATTAAGTAGCTGAAAAATGGTGACAATTGTGCCGTTTGAATTTTGAAAAAATTAATAATAATGTGGCCGCCGTTACTAGGTAATCTTGAGGAAGTGTCAAAATGTGGCCTATTAAAATGGCCCTAATATAGTCACTATCGTCAAAAAATCAGATCATTCACATTTATAATTCGAATTGTTTATTCTTTATTGTACACAAAAGGGTAAATATATTTGAAAATAAAGAAAAAAGATGTACAAAGACGAGCTTAACGCAAAAGTTGAGTTTTCTTCCAGCAAACCTTAGAGTGTAGAAATATTTGAGTTTAGAAGGAGAATACGATCTAGTGTACTAGGTACAGAAGCATACATACACCTACATACATACTCAGAGATGAGCTATCTCGAATAGAATGAGGAAGCGAGTTCCATAGGCATACCGCATGCACGGTGAAAGACTCATTCTAACGACTGGATCTGTGCTGCGGGATACGCAAAAGAAGAGAAGAGCTTGTGCGGCAGAATTCTCCCGTGGGGGATAAGATACTCAAAACGTTCCCGGAGATAGGTGCTTTAATTTTAAGAGAATACCGACGCTACACAATAAATGATAAACAATTAGATTGTTTTATGACTCGTTCGGTTTAAAATTCCTGTTAAGTTTCACTTGGTCTGTCCAAAGAGAGTGACAACTAGATTTATCAGCATTAAAATTTAAGGACATTTCTAACACCATGTCTCTACTGTGCGGCACTAGCATAGTAATGACGTCACACTATTTGTTCCCGCGGATGCTGTGAAATGTACCTGTGTACCCTTACACAGGTACATTTCACAGCATCCGCGGGAATCCCTATGCGCCGGGATAACAGGCAACAACGTTAACCTGTCATTCAAATCAAAATCTACTGCGGTCTCATAAACGTGCAAAACGTGAAGATTATATATTACTATCCCTCCTTTTTAAGGAATAGGCATTTGCCCAGTAGTGGACATCCACGAGCTAGTAGCTCGTGGATTATCATTAGTAAATGATGATGTTTCTTTTTCCCCATCATTTTTGCCACCGAAATAAAATCTACGCGATCAATCAATCAAACTATTAGTTTATTGACACAGAAAATGGACTTGCTTCATATGAATAGAGTCAACATTAGTCTAGACTCTAGACTCTAAAAAATTAATTTACACAACAATATAAATGGGCCAATGCTAAAAAATCTCGATTTTTAATACTTTTTTTTCTGTACAGTCAAAGGGCAATTATAGAATGACAAACATTTCAAATGTCGAATTCGGAATGCACTTTATTACTTTCAGAGTTGCCAACAGCTAAGAGTTCGAAAAAATAATCTGGTCATAAATAACGTTGACATAAAGCCGCCCACGCGCGTCTTATTAACGCGTCTGTCCGTTTGTCCGTTCGTTACCACTATTGTGGCTGTGAATGCGAGATTAGCCACACCGGCACTCGTGATTGACTATTTAAACTTCAAATTCCGTGAGTGACGTATTTCTGAACTGGCCGGAGTTGTATTTTCACGTCTTTTGTGTGGACGCGTTCTAGGTATTTTAGTTTGTGTAATCTGTCTGCACACTATGGGCGTGTTCAGATTTATATTAAGTATACGTTACGTCCGTCTTGTAAATATGTAAATGGTTTCTTTTACGATATGTGAAAAAAAAAACTTGATTTTTAATCCTTTACGATATCCGTTGTCACCATCGTTAATGCTACAAATAGTTGGCTTCGAGTTATTTCGTTGATTTCGTTTAATGCGTTTTATCATGATTTACAGACGACGCGGGATCATGTGGATTGGTCGCGTCGGCCACCGACGGGACTCGTTCTTGGCAATAATTTGGTCATCGCTCCGACGGATGCGATCGGCCCCACGAAAATAACCTTTTAAACTAAATAACCGACACAATGGATAACAAGCAGCACTAATCTAAAAGATAAGCTCCGCTAATTACCAGCGACAGCCGACCATTCATCTCGTGGCGACCATATTTTTAAAAAGTGTCACCAAAGAAAAGCGTGCGCTAAATAGCCTAGTAACGGACCGTCGTGATTCCAATTTCAAACCTCGTTATCGTACGAAAAAAATGAAGAGATTGAGCCGATATCAAAAGAGGACAAAGAAAAAAATTAACAACAAGTTTTCAAAAATGGAACGTCCGATTCGTACACATTTAGGTGCGTTCGATTCACCAGCGCGGCCAGTACTCGAGGCGCATTGTTCCAACTGCCAACCCTTCACCACGGAACGCTGAATCATCGCAGTTCAATTAATATTATTTAATCTGTATCTAGATCCCGACATATTTGAGGGATTATATCGTTTCAGGAGTCGTCGCAGTAGGATTTGTCGATCGTGCGATAAACTTTGTTGATCAACGAAAGAAATAGCGTGACATGAATATGCGAGTAGGAAACATATTTCGATACGAGCGCCGAAATAACTGTCGCCAGACGGGATCGCTTTGATTTACGATTTGGCGTCGGCTCGTATTTTGACTAGGTGTAACTAGTGACGCCCATCAATTAGTAATTCATAGGGTGTACGTTAAAAAAGGATGTAAGTCCTTCAGTTAACAATAAACCCTCAAATTAGCGATGTAGAGAATTATCGTTGAATCCAAAGTGCGCAATTAACGCGTCTACAAAGAGCCAATTCGAAAATGAACAGCGATATTCAAATTGAAAATGGAACGCGAGCCGAATAAAACAATGGCGACGGGTACCTGCCCTCAGGTTGGCGGCATGCGACTTGAGGCATCTCGTGCGAAGGTTGCCAGTTTAAAAAAAAAATGTTCGTAATACATAAGTAGATATAAATGTAGATAAGTGCCAAAATCTAAAAAACTTAGGAGGATACTTTTGTAGTACAAAAAACCAGAAAAATTTTGCAAAAACTTACTTCCCGCAACCTACGCGCAATCTCTGCGGGACTTGAATCGATACGAATATCAATTCAAAAATGGAATCGAACGGCAAAATTTAAATCACAAATTTGTGGGTGCGTTTATAAAGCGCACCAGCGGACTGATTCATATTGATGGGTAATTTCACTTTTAAACAATTTTTTCTACCCACCGTGGGTAGAAAAAACGTTTGGAGTTTGAAAAATTAGTTCAAAATACTGCAAGAATAATAAAGGATAGATAGCTTATAATAACTGAATCCGCTATTTCAAACCACTAAGTTCTATTATAAAAGAAGATTTTGCCGTTTGCTTTAAACAGCACGTTTAAAAATAGTAATACATAAAGTTATACTTAACCAATCTTGAAGTCATTTACTAGATCATTCCACTTTAAAACAAAATTATCATATAGGTACATACATAAACTTACATCTATCTATACTATTATAAAATTGTTAAATGTCAAGTTTTTAAAAATCAAAGATATTTAAAAACAAACTACTCACATCGACTAATTGAGGACTTCTGAAATAAAATCTGTCGTTGTTTGTTTGTTTGTTTATTTGTTTGAATGTTTGTTCGGGTTTCATACAGAAGCCATCCTGTCTTAAAGGTACTATTCCGACTTAAATCATTCGGTATGTTTCATCAAAATCGGTCTAGTAGAATTGAATATACAGCTTGATCTATGTATTAGTAGCCACTGTTAAGGTATGAGAGCTCAAGTGAAACTGGTTCATAGGTTTTTTTAATATAAATCTATGTTTGTTTCGAGATTTCCCATGTAGCAGAAAACCGAAATACCGACAAAAGCTAATAATAAATAACTTTGATTGTATACCTAACTAGAAAATACAGCATGTAAACATAAAACAATTTATGTTCAATCCTAGCGTAAATTTTTTTACTGTATAAGAGTGCATTAAATCCAAACAGAAATAAACAACCATAGATAACATGACATTAGAATAATCTATGTTTATCCCGGATCATTTCCTTATATCCATTAAAAAGTAAGACCCAATGTATTCCGATATCCACTAATCTCACGCCCACATTACCTCGTGACGTATCTCCGATCCGGGTTCTAAAAAAAAACTATTTTACTAATCGCCATTAAAACGTAATGTCTCCGGACCGGTCCTGCAAGTTTTTATTTTAGTTTTTATTATAATAATATATCATAATGTCATGTACTGCGCGTTATATAATACGTATCGTTATTTATGCGGTCAAGCCGATGACCGTTTTATAATATTCTACGTTCCTTGTCTATGGATGTGGGTTACCAGTTATTATAGTAAAAACACCCAGATTTTTTAAATTTTAGTAGCATTTTAATAGCGAGTTGGATTGTTACTTGAGACTCCGTCCTCTCAATATGGATATGTTATTAACAAACAAACTTTTGAACCTAATTGGATAATGTTACTTCGTTTTATTAAGTAAATGTTAAGACATAATTAATTAATCTTATACCCAAAGTATTAACGTCACCATTTAGATTACGTAGTATAATAATAATAAGGAAAGAGTATATTAATTGTTACATTAGTATGTTTAAGATCTGCCCTTCAGAAATGAAGGTCTGGGGTTGCATCCTTTACCGAGCTCTAACTGGGGCTTCTCCGTGTTTGGGAATCCACGTAAAACAATGGGTCCCAGTGATATCTTTATAACTCTTCGACGTTGACGTCAAATGGCAGTCAGCCGTATAAACATGTGCCAATAATGGCAAATTCTAACTTAGGTTGAGCAAATACAAGGGTGTAAAAGTGTTTTAAATTGTCGTTTAATCACCAAACTCACATTATTTCTATACTTTCTACTAAACACTCTGTTCTCGAATTTCTGGAATTTCTGAAACTTCACTGTTCTGGAAGGCTAACGCGTGACAACTATTTTGAGTTTTATATTTACAATTGGCGAAATTATTATAATGAATGTAATAGCTTCTTGAGTTAATACGATAACAAACCACCAGTAACCGAATATTAAAGGTACTTATAAAAGAAATTATATTCAATTTACCGTTCCAAGGCATTCAGTGAACATTACGTAGTAGTAGCGTAAAATACGGAGTGACGCTATTATTCCGTGGTCGTCACACAACAAAAATCTAAACATTATTAATGAATAAATAATAATATCAATTTAATCCGATAAACGTAATCAGTAGTGGCAACACTCAATTATTATTTTATTATCTATGCCACTTGCCTATACGCGTCGTAACTTAATCGCGCAACGTTGCCAGTATTAAAAAGTATAAACAAAACAGTGAAGCCACCTTATCGCACTCCTGTAGTAATGGAGGGACACTTCAACACTTAAAACATAAAATCGAGTATACTTTTATCGCGTAATGTGAACAGAATCGCCTATACAATACTGGTATTATCTTTACTGTTTGGCGTAAGTGCCAATAATAAGTTTTAATGCTTTAAGACAGCCCAAACGCCCGCAGATTGGCGCCGATGCTTTAGAAAATAATTTTAATGGTGGATTACAATCAAGTCGTTTTTTTCTTTTTTATCCTATAAAAATACAATTTATTTTTATTGCCCATAAAATGCACATATGTACACTGAAGCAGAATCGGACTAAAAAAATAGTGAATTTATTAATTTTCATAAATCAGTATTATCTATCATGCTTCTTTGATGGTAAATAAAATTACCATAAAATCTATACAATAGTATAGATTTTTGAATTGACATTTAACAATTTTATAATAACATATTATAAAATTGTTAAATGTCAAATTTTCAAAAATCTAAAATATTTAATAGCAAACTACTCAGACCGACTAATTAAGGGCTTCTGAAACCAAATCTGTCGATGTTAATGTGTTTGTTTGATTGTTTGAACGGGTTTCACGCAAAAACTTTGGTTAAACTGTTACAGTCTTAAAAGTACTATTCCGACTTAAATACTGCGGCATCTTTCATCAAAATAGGTCCAGTAGAATTAAAAATACGACTTGATCCTTGTTTTAGTAACCGCCGTGAAGGTACTAGGGGTCAAATTAAAGTAGTTTTTAGCTTTTTTCGGGATTTCCCATGTAGCGGAAAACGGAAATGCATATGGGATTAGTATATTATAGAAGCTAGTATATTATAAAAGTAGTCATGATCTGGCAGTAGTGCGACCGTGCGTGCGAATTCTTTTTAATACCACTATTCGTGTACGAGTGAACGTTTACGCATTATAAATACTATATATAATTAAACTTATAAAAAAATATTCATAACCTACATACACACACTCTCACGCCGGTATCCCATAAGGGTAGACAGAGAACACAGTCTGCCATATACTACAATTCTGATACACTTCTCTCGCTTCATCCAAATTCATACATATTTTCTTATACTCTCTTCGATTAAGTGTGCTACGAACTTGACCTTTTCGACAAAAGTTGTTGATTTGATCAAGGTAGGCTTTTCCGACACTTCCACTCACATTTGCCCGGTATATTCGTTTCTTCGTTCAAATCTCACTCATCCTTTCTAAATGTCCAAACCACTGGAGCATTCCTTTCTCGATCCTTGTCACCACATCATACTTCAACTTACACCGATCCCTTATCACGCTATTCCTCAGTCGATGACTCCATAGATTTCGCAGGGAACGCATTTCCACCGCATTCACACGACTTTCGTTCTCCTTTTGCCATACCCACGATTTCCTACCGTACATACGTAATAGTATTCATGACATAATTAACTTAGTTTTAAGTAACAATTAATAAAATATTTTATAACTAGCTTCTTTACGCTTCGTTTCGATTACCATTGCAAATTTTGTTTTTCCCATACAACCAAGTTTAGCATCATCAAATTCGACTAGAGTGTGTATAACTTTTAGAATACATAATATTTATTTATTTGAAATATATACGAGTATGTATGTATGTATTACCAGTTCATAGTCCCGTTTATATGATTACTAGCATTCATCCGCGGCTTCACTTGCATTGATACATCTCACAGACAATTATTAGATAACTTTATAAATTAGTTTTTCTAGTACTCGGGAACAATTTTTCTTTTTCATGATAAAAGGTACACTGTATCCTTCTCTGTACCCGTGACAATGTGTGTACAAAATTTCATGATGATCGGTTGAGTAATTAAGAGGTGAAAGCGTAACAAACAAACAAACTCACATCCGCGTTTATAATATTACGATTCCATAAAAAAATTCTAACAACAGTTGATAGTTAGTAGTTGTTGTTTGATTTTGATGAAATATGTTGCACTATTAAAGTTGGAATAGTACCTTTAAGACTGTAACAGTTTGACCAAATCTACCCGTTCGTTTATGCGTAAAGCTCGAACGAACAAAAATCGATGAACTTGGTTTCAGAGACCATTAAGCATACGATCTGAATATTTTTTTTATTATCTTTAACATTTAACAATTTTGTAATAGTGTAGATATAGATATTTTATTGTTACTAGCAAATAGATTTTAGTCAAATTATTACACTCTTTAAGGTGCTATTCCGACTTAAGTACTGCGGCATGTTTCATTAAAATCGGTCTAGTAGCATTAAAGATATAGTTTGATCCCTGTTTTAGTAGCCGCCGTTGAGGAACGAAAGCTCAAGTAAAAGTGGCTTTTTATATAAATCTATTACTGTTTCGGGATTTCTCATGCAGCGGAAAACCGGCATTCACGCGGACGAAACCGCGGGCAAAAGCTAGTTATTCATGAAGCGTTGACTAGTCGCACAGTGCAGCGCGGTCCTGTTATCACGTTATTTAACGGGCCACCGTCGAAAGCGAACATTATCAATGATTATGAATAACTATTACTACACAAATTGATATTCTTATCAGGAGCATCATAAAATTTACGACGCATCGCCGTTCACAATGAAAGGACAAGAACTGTGCAAATATAATTTAGTTTGCTTGTACATACGTTGTACGTTTATAATAATGGATAAATATTTATCATATATCGACTGTTGAAAGGTAATAGGGTGTAAGCGACAAGAACCAAATTGTTCAGAACAGTTTGAAGTTTGAAACTGCAGAAAAATGGACAGCTTTTTTTAATTATTGTCATATCATGAAAATCGAAACAGCTCTAGAATCAAGAGAAATAAAATAATTAATTAGAAAAGAGTTTATTTCATTCGACGTTGTTTTATGTGGTTTTATGCGGCTTAGATCAATTGATCTTGATTAGATCAATCAATGGATTGAATTTTTGGCTTGGGCATAAGTGATAAAAAAGTCATTGTAGAGCCATGGGAGTAAGAGCATTCGAAAAAACGGACAATTTTAAGTAGGATGGCATACATAACTCATTTACGAACAAAATGTCGCTTACACCTTATTACCTTTCAAACGTCGACATAAATACAAGTTTTTACCTACGGTTTCGTTCGCGTTGGCGTCCGTATTAAACACATGTCAGAGACCGTTGAAAATTTCCTTTTTTTCTATTCGTCGGGAACACGGGATAACTCTTTTTCGGGATAAAAATTACCCTGTGCCCTTCGCTGTACCCCTGACAATGTGTGTAGAAAATTTCATGATGATCGGTTGAGTAATCAAGAGAGTCGCCTGATAATGCACTTATAAGGAAGTACTGCATTTAACCTTAAATTTCAGTGTACGATAGTTGACTATAGTATAAACCAAGTATTTTTTTTTATTAGTTTTGAAAATGTCTACTTTTGTGCCGAATAGTGTATTTGCGGGGAATTTTATTACGCTGTTTATTGTTTTCAAAAGAAATCTGCAGCTGATGCACACAAAATTCTTGTTGAGACTTACGGCGACAATGCTCTGTCGGATACGACATGCAGAGATTGGTTTCGACGCTTCAAAAATAATGAATTTGAACTTGAGCATAAAGAATGTTCTGGCGCTCCGAAAAAAAATGAAGACTAAGAATTGAAGGAATTGCTTGATCTAGACCGATGTCAGACGCTTGCAGAACTTGGAAAAATATTACAGGTAGACGAGTCAACAGTTTTGAAACGTTTAAAAGTGTTAGGAATAATCCAAAAGCAAGGACATTGGGTACCGTATGAATTGAAGCCTAGAGACATCGAACGGCGTTTTCTCACGTGTGAACTACTGCTTCTATGACAGAAGAGAAAAGGCTTTTTGCATCTTATCGTGACTGGAGATGAAAAGTGGATCCAAAGTGTATAAAATCGTGGGGCAACCCCGGCCATGCATCAACATCGGCTCCAAAACCAAATATCCATGGTTCGAAGGTTCTTCTCTGCATTTGGTGGGAAATTTATTACGAGCTGCTTAAACCAAATGAGACTATAACAGGGGATCGCTATCGATTTCAACCGATACGTACGTTTAAGTCGAGCCTTAAGAAAAAAACGGCCGCTACACGACAAAGTGATTTTGTTACATGACAACGCTCAGCCTCGTGTAGCAACACCAGTAAAAACCTACCTAGGGACACTTAAATGGGACGTTCTACCCCACTCGCCGTATTCACCTGACATAGCCCCTTCTGATTTTCATGTATTCCATTAGATGGAGCATGGCTTGGCTGAGCAGCGCTTTCATTTTTACGAAGATACTAAAGAATGGCTTGATTCATGGATAGCCTCAAAAGACATATCGTTTTCCCGACGAGGAATACAATTACTCCCAGAAAGATGGGAGAAGGTGGTCTCTAGTGATGGACAATACTTTGAATGAAATGTTTTTGTTCCTTATATTTTAAATAAAGCTTTTATTTTGTAAAAAAACATCGATAACTTATTCAAGGTCCTAATATTTTACCTCAAGCTTATTAATTTATTAATTTTTCGGCGTTATTATTTATATTAATATTATATTGTATTTTAATTATATATAATTCATAGTCTATCTATCTATACTATTATAAAATTGTTAAACGTCAAATTTTCAAAAATCAAATACATTTAAAAACAAACTTCTCAGAACAACTAATTGAGGGCTTCTGAAACTGAATCCGTCGATGTTTGGTTGTTTGTTTGTTTGTTCGGGCTTCAGTCAAAAACTAGCAGGTATTTTTTGGTTAAACTATTACTGTCTTAAAGATACTATTCCGACTTAGATACTGCGGCATGTTTCATTAAAATCGGTACAGTGCAATTGAAGATACAGCTTGATCCCTGTTTTAATAGCCGCCGTTAAGATACGAGAGGTTAAGTAAAAGTAGTTCTAAGGCTTTTTATAAATTTACATAAATCTAGGATTGTGGGTATTACTCATGTTGCGAAAAACCGACATTCACGCGGGCGGAGCCGCGGACAAAAGCTAGTTTATTATATTTATGTACTCATATATTACTTTTATTGTATTAGTCTATTTATTATCATGTATTTATATATTTGTACATAATAACATCCATCTGCTATGTATTTTATAAGCTTCAGGTACCTAAGCGTGTTTCAAACTCCTTTATTGTAAATCAGACACTTCACCTAATTTATGTAAATGTTATATAATCGCATAAAATTCGACTTAAACTGCTTTAGACATTAAGTCCGTTTGCTATTAGTGTAAGTAGAGTACATAAATAAATAAATACAGCATGCGTCAATATTAACAAACTAACTACTGAAATATCCTATTTTCTTCGGACGAATATTTATTCGTCCGAAAACACAAAGCTTATCTTAAACTGTTTGTAAGTACAGTTAACGTGTGTGTTATAAAATTATATAGCAGTACCTGTGCTTGTACTGTTAACTATTTCAAATGTACGCACAAACAATAATAAATGTTGCCAAATTATATATTATTATATTATATTTGGCAACATTTATTATTGTTTGTGCGTACATTTGAAATAGTTAACAGTACAAGCACAGGTACTGCTATATAATTTTATAACACACACGTTAACTGTACTTACAAACAGTTTAAGATAAGCTTTCTGTTGCGGATAATAAAGTTTAAAGTGTTATTGTAATATAATGTTGTTACAATTAGATTCTTATAATTAACTCACAATAAAATTTGTTAAAACAGATATAAAATCTTTATGACCTCGTAAACTTTTATTCTATTTTTTAATCTTCACTTAACTTCTTGGCTTATGGTGTTTGACCAATTTGGTACAATTCTGCCAGTATCCGGTTATGAAAGTATCATAAACTTAGGGGATGGTGATCCGTGAAAATTTCTTATAAAATTGTGTACACTGTGTTCTTAATTCTAAATCAATCACGAATGTCATTCTTTATGGCCTGGTACCTAAGACCTTTAATCCAAATATTCATTATAATATATATATTTTCCTCAATTTAAGATATAATACAACATATTAAACATATCGGTGTAAGTATCATATATAACTGTGTTTCGGAATTTTTAACATCAATCCGACGATTACTAATTTTTGATTAAACGAATGTCCCCGCAGGCCTATTGCCCTGAAAAAAATACTGTCACTCTGCAATGTTAGTCAGTTTTAATGCCAATGTTTTAATATTGTTTACGATTATTGACAACTGATACATAAAACAACACCGAATTACATATCAAACATCGCAATGAGCTATTATGTATAAAATAAAACAGTGAAAAACTTTAGGTACCGATTCACTCGAGTTGCCGCCAAAACTATCCTAATGTCAAATTTGACAACAGAACGTTGCCACAATAATTACTTTTTAGCATTCTCTAGATCGTGACTTCGATTTACAGTTCTTAAAAAAAATTGTATGATCATCTGCTTGCGAGAAAAGCTTTCTTAATTTTTAATTATTACGCCATATTATGTTTGACATCATTTAAAATTTTATTTTCTGATGATTTTGATTTTTTAACTTACTAATATTAATTGGTTTGATTTATACACTCAAGTCGTTGGGCACTTTTAATTTAAGTTGATTATTTTAATTACATGATGAAAATTCAGCGAAATGTGTTGATCTACTAAAACCTATATTTTAAGCAACAAAATCATAATTTTTATTAAGGGCAACACCGAGATTAAACTAAATTTGTACCTGAAAAATAGCGACAGGATCGCCTCCTGTCACATTCGAATCGGAAACATCTCCGTAAAATTTATTTACGTACGCCTCTACTTACGTCTATCGAAACAAAGGCTTAAAAGTTAAAAAAGGTAAAAGTTAAAAGTATAGTGTATAGTATTTTTATTTTATTATAAAGTACTATTTAAAAAAAATAAGCACAGGCCAATTGCACCACTACATCTAACTATGAATCCTGCCCATCCAAAGGTTGTGTGTAAGAGAAGACCGCCCAATGTACACTTTCTATTTCTTGTTTTTACATACATACATACATACCTACACTCACGCCGATATCACATAGGGGTAGGCAGAGACTATAGTATACACTATATACATACAGTCACGCCTCTTTCCCATTGGAGTAAGCAGAGACCACTTCTTCCCACCTGCTACGATCGTTTAATGTAGCAAAGTGGATATCCGCAGCCCATATTTCGCCCCAGTGAACAACGAGACGTGTCGGGTGGCGAACCACGACGCCGCCATTTTATAATATTCAAAAATGGTTAAAGTTCCGCATTGCGTACCCACGGCTTAGTGGAGAGGAAAGGAAAAGGGTGAGGTAGGAAAGGTGTATTAAACAAGGAATATGGAATTTAGGAAAAAGAACTATAGGATATAGGATACTACTATCTCGGAAGGAGTAGGAAGAGAGAGTAGTAGTTCTTGTTTTTATATTTGTAAACTATTTATATTGGTGTACAATAAAGGGTCTACTCTATTCCTAGTCCTACTATTTGTATTGTATAGTTTGTTTGTTATCCTTTCTTTACTGATTTAATTACAGATACATGAGTTACATTCCACATATCAATATATTATGTCCGTCATTAAACCCCCCACCATATTTCAAAAATAAAAATAACGAAACGTGAAAAGACACGCACAAACAGACGTGCAAACGCGATTTCGCTTTTATAATTGTATATGTAGTTAATAAATATTTGACAGTTCATCATCCCCAGTCCATATCGTCCCCACTACAAGAGCACGGATCTCCCCTAATCAGGAGGGAGGATTGGGTCGTAGTCTACCGCGCTGGCTTAGTGCAAGTTGGTGGACTTCACACACCCATGCGGGCATGCAAGTTTCCTCGCGAAGTTTTCCTTCTCCGTTAAGTACATTTGTGTCTACAATGTAGGCCGTACATGAATTACAAATAACTCAGTGGTACGCGACCGGGATCGAACCCACGACCTTTTTGATCGCAAACTAAACCACCGATGTATTCTGAGGGTACTCTACTCGTATCTCTTTCCATATATACCGCAATAATTTACATCGAAGCAGCGTTATTCTGCACATCAGCGCTCTAAAAGACGCTCACAAAGTGCCTTTGTCGAGTATTCGTCTAAACAGTCATAAGGTGTACAGGTGTAATAGTATTTATACATATAAGTTATACCGAAGTGTCAGTTTTTGATTTCACAGTAAAAACTTTTTCTTAAGCTTATATTATTTACAAATAACCAAGCCTGAAAAGGATTTATTTTTAAATTTTTGTGTCTGTTTGTTTGTCCAAGCTAATCGCCAAAACGGCTGTATCTATCTCGTGGTGGCGCTAAAAATTGAAGATGTTGGAAACCGAGCAAAATGAAGTAGCTATGGAAGAAGGATCTTAGTAACAAAAGCCAGGATGAATAAGGCCGAGAGAAAGAAGCTAGACAAAAAGCTAGGGAATAATCTCATCGTTTATTTTACAGACCCAAAGCTTCATTGCGTTAATTTTTATAATATTATATAAAAAAAATTATTGGATTTCACCCGATATTTACAATACTTATATTTAATAACTAGTATTAATTATATTATTTAAAAAACTTTAAGCGCATTTTTTTTTGTTTCGACATCTTAAATTCCTTTTAAGGTGAATTATGAACAAATTCGTTTAAAATAATTAGTTAAATGACCCAGAAAACCGCGTTATAATTAAAATTATACAAAAAAAATATCAAATATTTTTGTGTATGGCGTCCTAATGAATAAATTTAATTTTATCTTTATGTTTCAAGACACTGCGCATTTCAATTATCTTTATCATAATATGAAAATGTTTAGAATGTGTCCATATAAAAAAAAACAATAGAACTGGTGCTGCCATATTTTATTAATACAGCTAATAACAAAAAGGCGCTTAATTATATTAAAAATATTTTCATAGCATGACCACATCACTGATTATGCAAATATCTCTCAGAAATACAGATCTCGTTAATTATACAAATATGTAAACTAGAGGTTTTTTAAAGAATATACTTTTTTTAATATTTAGATGGTTTTTTTTTAAATTATTTTGCTTAACTTCATAAATATTAATATGTTATTATATTCCGTTACTGTTATATTTTTAAATTTTTAATGGTATAATCAGGTCCGACTAATTTATAAGAATGAACGTGCGTAAATATAAGACTAATAGATAGATCTTCAAGAATTAATTATTATTAGGTCGCTTTGATAAAATTGTAAAATGTTATTGCTTGTACTTTAGAGATATTTCAAAAAATCTAACTCAAATCGACTAATTAAAGGCTTTTTTGGTTTGTTCTCGTCAATTTTTTTATTCAAGCTTCACGCAAAGACCAACGGGTAGATTTTAATCATACTGTTGTGGTATTATAAGTACTATTCCAACTTAAACATTGCGACGTGTTTCATCAAAGTCGGTCAAATAGAACTGAAGATACAGCTTGATCTCTGTTTTAATACTCGCAATTATGAGACGAGAGCTCAAGTAACGATGATTCTAATTTTTTTTTTTTTTTTGAAATGTATACTTATTTCGGTATTTGTTGAGTATTTGTTGTTACTTGTCGAGATAATCGACATTCATTCGGACGGCGTCGCGGACAAAACCTAGTGTGGTTAGTAAAATCCTCATGTTATACTAATCCTTTCTCTCGGCCTAGTTTGTATATGTGTGTTTTTGTGTGTCTGTCCGTCTGCTAGTTTATTTGTGACATCTTAGCGACTTAACAGATGTATTTATTGTTTTGCAATTATATCATGTGAAAATATGTATGTCTGTCTGTCGTTCTTTCTGATTTTTGCGAATATATGATTATTAATTATAATTGACGACTGATTTGTTAAGTGGTGGTGGCCTTGCTTTCTGTACCAATTGGTCCTAGGTTCGAATTCCGGATTTATGTGATGAACATAAATGCTTGTGCCCAAGTAATGAATCCCATATATCTATTTTTAATTGTGTATATAATTAAGTATATCGTTGTTTAACACTCAAGAAACAGAGAATTCTGATTTGGGGCTAGAACAGTGTGTGTGTGTGTGTGTGTGGGCGCCGCCAAAGGGGAGCAGGAAGGGCCAGTTGCCAACCCCCCCCCCCCCCTCCCCCCGAAGATTCAAAAAATGTCGCCAAATGCAAAGAAATATAAGTCCTATGTCCACTAACTTGGCTTGCTTGACCGCTCAAGCAAGTCTCGCGCGTCGAAACTCATGCCGCCGTTCGTGTGTTTTTGACTGTATTTAAAATTCATACTTTTCCCATCCTCCATGTATCAACTTGCCCCTCCCCCCGGGCCATCGGCTGGCGAAATCCTTGATTATCATTATATACCGTCGGACAAGAAAAATAACAATTACACATAGATTAATCACTTTAAAAATATCAATACTTTTCTACTGGAGTCAAATTTACGAGATATAGCGAATTATCATGTAGTGCAAAACTTCAAATAAAATAATAATAATAATATTCTGGACACATTGATCTAGTCCCAATCTAGTACTCCCTGTATTTTGAGTACTAGACGACGATATACATACTTATATAGATAAATACGTCCGTGGCTCGGATACAAACATTTGTGCTCATCACACAAATTTTACACCAACTGGGTTCGAACGAGGCTCATTGGCACAGAAAGTAGAGATACAACTAACAAAAAAAAGTGAATTTCTTCTTCTTCTTTTTTTCTTGTGGCAATCGGCTACAATATCTTTGTGCCACTTCTGCCAGTGTCGAGTAAAAGTAAATTTATTCGTTTATAGAATGTTCTTTAATGTATACCTACCATAGACTATGGAAGCCTACACGGCATCTGGTCCGAACACACACTTCGCCGATGTTTTGTTCTAAAATTAACAAATTCAAATCAATTCAAATTTCGAAATAGCACGGCCTCAAAACAAAATGGTGATTGCATAGCTACGAAACTGGGCTAATGCCTAGCGCGGTCCGTGAACGTTACTACAATTATAATAAAGCACGCACCTACATACGACCACGTGCCGATATGCCACACAAACTAGAATTAGGATATATCAATTTGTTTCTCACGACTCACTCGAAGACTGAATATCATGACCGAGTGTGTGGAGCAGCCCTTAGTATATTTTTAAAATTCCGACTAACGTATTCACTGCGCTTAAAATGCAAACGGAATCGAAGTGTTTAAAAGCACCATACAAAAGTTACGTTATTTTTATTAATTTATTATTCAACCAAAATACATTATTTATAAAACTAATATAGTTGACGCCATTAAACCGTTGTGCTTTGCCTAGGCGTTGTACATTCGCATCTACATATATAAACTAATACAGTCTGTTTTATTTTCGTACGTCGAATGATGGAGACAAAAGTTGGAAGTTGAAATATTGTATTTTAAAATTATTATTCATTATATTCATAAAAAAAATCAGTCGCGTGCGATAATAAAGAAAGGTGATGTATATTATTACAATCGATGTGTTCCGTGATTGTGATCCTAATTTCTGAGACTAGTCCCGGATTCGCACCCAGCTAGTAGTAAAACTTTGTGTGATAAGTACAAATGCACGTATTTACCTATATAAGTATGTATATCCTTGTCTAGTACCCAAGATATAGGAAATCCTAATTTGGTGTTTGATTAATCTGTGGGAAATAAATTATTTTCTGCGAAATAAAACGCGTCGTTTTCATTCCGTAGTTGGAGTGAGTGCTTATATGATTCTTATTTTTTTACGTAGAAAACTTATCGGATTTTAATCCGATGCTTGAAACTGATTTTGACGGATTCCACAGATTATTCAAAGAGTGAAATTATATGTTACTTTTAAGTAACATATAATTTCACTCTTTGAATAATCTGTGGAATCCGTCAAAATCAGTTTCAAACATGGCTTAAAAGTCTCTGCAACCGAGTCATAAACTCCTAAAAAGCAGTTACGAAGGTTAGTGTGGGACTAATTGAACACTGGTAAAAAATAAGTAAAGAAATATAATTACAAGTTAGTATTGCCATTCAAACTTGCCGTCCGAAAGTGTTGTGGATTAAATATTATAGGTATTAAATATATTTATTAATTTTATCTTCTTATTACTACATACAGAAGTTTTTTTTTCCATTATATATATAGTGTTGTAAGTTGATTGCAAACATAATCTATATATCGAAAAAAATATAGCTATAATATGCTAAAATATAATATTAATATGATAAATAATAAATCAGAAATTAATAAAAAAAACGTAATTTGACCTTAGTCCCGTCATTTTCCCATGTTTCGCCTAGCTTATATTACCTAAGACAATGTAAGGATTCAAACGATATTATGCAAATCTAATCCGACGCAGGCGTTTCAGAATTATTATAGAATAAAAAAACTAATACGTACCAATTTATACATAATTACACGAACCTTGATAATAATATGCTCTTATCTATTCCTTTGGAAAAAACGTTATTAAGATTTGCATAACGTCCAAGTAACAAAGTGACTTCAAACAAGACATTTATTTCGATATTACAAAAGGACACAACAATTTAAAGTTTATATATAGATTATAAACGGTTATGTACTTACTTATTTATCTATTTACACTTCATACACTAATGGCATATGGGCGGAATTAATGCCTGAGGCATTTCTACCAGTCGATCTTTAGATGGTGCTGACATTACATAAGGTAGGTGAAGTATCTGATGTAAAATAAAGGATTATGAAACACATGCTTATCTAAAGCTTACCTACCTATTCATAAATTTATTAATAACAATATATAATAAAAAAATTATAACTTATTTTAATTAAAATTACTCCACCGGGTCCGTCAGTCTGTACCGACGCATAATTTTTAGATAATACTATACAATTTATCGTTTGGTTTTGAACAGTAAATACACTCACTTTTGGATTTTTTTTATTAGTATTATGAATATTCTGTGTACTATGGCCGATTCATGAAGATATTTATAGATTATATCCGAAAAAAATTGCGTCTTTTGCTGAAAGCTCCCTTTTTGTATGTCTACGTAATGTTATATAAGATTAATACTATGTGTTATCCGTGATTTTCTGAGATCTATCGACTTCTAGACAAATTATAGAAGGGAACTAAAATTCATTTATTTATTCTGCCTAGAGCGTATAAAAGAAAAAGTACTTCATCTGTTTTTAAGTTTTTTCTGAACGAGAAGAACATTAAAATTGCTTTTATTTTGAATTTAACTTGTTTTAATGTATACAGTTTTTAGTTTTTAATCGGGACCTATAGGAATTAATGTTATCACAGGATACTGTATATTCGTAAAAAACCAAGGGAATTTTAAATTAGGAGATTAATGCTTCCTATCTGTTCCGTGGTCTGCCAACAGATGACATAAAAACGGTTTTGTGAAAAAAAAATCGAATATATGATTTCACTGTCTGTAATCTTACCATTATACTGTATATACTGGACGATATACTTATTATACTGTATATCCGTATATGAATAAAAATAATATTATATTTTGTAACTCCTTCAGACAATTATAAAAGAAAAACATTCCGTATGTCAGTCCGTCGACATTAATTGGCAATAGAAAAAAATTATTAATATAAAAATAGAAACTTTAAACTTAAATTAATCATTTACATAACAAAGTATGAATTCTTAATTATATTTTTTTATATTATATTTTTTTATATTAAATATATGTAATTTACCATTCACTTTTGCACTAATAGTACATTTTTAAAAGATTTTCGTTTGTAAATTACGAAATTAAGGTGTAACGTGTCAACTGTATAATGCCAGCTGATCGTGAAATATTTATTCAGCATCAAACTATGTCAGAAAGAGTCGGACTAAAGACTTAGCAACTGTCTAAAGATTATATTTATTTATGTACCTTCGCCACCCGACACGTTTCGTTTCCCGCGGGGGCGAAAAGTGGGCCACGGATAATCACTTTGTCGTAGCAAGTTGAAAAAAGTGGTCTCTGCCTAACCCAATTCTTCGGTAGTATAGTGGTCAGTATCGCCGCTGGTCACGCGGTAGACCGGGGTTCGATTCCCCGCCGGAGGATCAGGGGAAAAGGCGTGATTGTATGTATCTTAATGTGTACTACAACGTCGCTCAGTAATATTCTTCCTTTTTACCTTTTTATCATTTGGCCGCCCCTGTCAGTCGATGTTCGTCGATGATTTTTGCAAAAACAATTGGGCGTCACATTTAAGTGACCATCTTAAATTGTGTCAAATTTAACCCACTAAATAAAGTCCAGTTAGGTAAATAGTTGTCGTGTGGCACCGGTCGGTATAATGTCACTCGCTTTCATCTCCTGGATGCTGTGTCAACTAGTTAACTAGTTATCCTGTTATTCAATCAAAATCTATGTCCAGCCCTGGACATAGATTTTGATATACATACATACAATCGCGCCTTTTTTTCTGGCTCTCCGGCAGATAATCGAACCCCGGACTCCCGCGTGATCGGCGGAAATACCGACTATTACCGAAGAATTGAGACAGAGACCACCTCTTTTCACTTGCTATGATCGTTTAATTGAGCAAAATGGCTGTCCGTGGCCCACTTTTCGCACCGGCGGGAAACGGTATCATCATCACCCCTAGTCCATATCGTCCCCACTACAGGGGCACGGACCACCCCTGATCAGGAGGGGGATTAGGCCGTAGTCTGCCGCGCTGGCCTAGTGTGGATTGGTAGACTTCACACACCCATGCGGGCATGCAGGTTTCCTCACGAAGTTTTCCTTCTCCGTTAAGTACATCGGTGTCTAATATGTAGACCGTTCATGAATTACAAATAATAACTCAGTGGTACGGAACCGGAATTCGAACCCACGACCCTTCGATCGTAAGCCGTGACTAAAACCACTACACCACCAATGCACGGTAAACGGTATAATATACGGTAAATACTTCCATTATTTTATACTGCACTGTTATATACGCGAGTGTCATTATCCTGTACTTAACCGTTATATCGCCTCTTTGCAAGAACAACTTGATATTTCGACAAGTGCAATTTTACAGTACGCAACAATTAAATACTTAGAAAGGTATAAAATTTTGAGGAATGATTCTTAACGTCAAACTTGCAATGAACTTTATGACCTAACTGATAAACTTTCTAAAGATGAAAAAAAAATTCTAAAATTTTATACTTTTTGGTATTAATTAGCATATTTAAAAAAAATGGAAGATTAAGAAATATCACGTTGTTCTTGCAAAGAGGCGATATGCGTAAAGGTTGTGTGGAAGAGGCCGCATATTGCGATAGGACCGGCCGACGTACATACACTCTCTATATCTTGTTCATTATATTTATGATTTTTTTTATATCGCTGTGCAATAAAGGGTTACTCTATTCCTTACTCTATTCTATATACCTGTGCTGCTTACACTGTAGTTGGAATTATCTTCACTGTAATACGGATGATCTTACGCATTAGTAAACAAACAAATATAAAATAGATACCTATTTTACGTAATAAATTAAATAACACAAATTTGAATAGTTACACTAACGAGCAATCTGGATGAAACAATATTTTTTTAATTTGCCACTATTTAACTATTCAACATATATAACATATAATATATTTTTATCATAATATGTGCTAATTAATAAAATGCTGCCATTTAAAAGTGTTTTAATAAGTTATTATAGAAGTGTAGTTAATTTTTTTTGTCTTATCAGATTTGTGAGGTTATTCGATTTTCGTAATCCTTTAATTGTTACGCCATTCTAATGCAAGCCATAAACAATTTTTATTTGACATTTTAATGTTTCTGTCGATTCTGTAATTTGTCTCTGACAAATAATAATATTGTATACACGTTAGACAAAGGACAATTAGAACTTTTATGGTTCACACAGTAAAAATAATAGACGGCACTAAATGTTTAGAATGCCACGTCCCATCAATTCCGTTATAAATCTTTGTCGCGCGGGTACAAAAAAATATATCTTATTGTTGCCGGTTGAACTTTATTGTTAAATTTCCCGGATAGGTACACTCCTTTGTGCTCAAACTGTGCATTTGAAGCCGCTCGTATCAAAAGTGCGCGGTGATTTCACGATGTCCCGTCCCTACTCTCAACTGAGCGTTCAACAATGGACGCTTCGCTGGATGCCATTTTATGCTATTTAACGTCACGTAGGACCGTGTTGCTATTCCGTCAGGTATCCAAAATATGGTAACGCATTCATATATTCGTCGGACCGATTTATTCAGATCACAAGTCCATGTCTCGGAATGGCGTCATCCGTGACACTGAGAATTTTTAATCTGTGCAAACGTTAAAATCGTTCACTCGCTCTATAGTTCTGTAATTAACGCCGGCCGGGATACCGTCACGATTATTATCGCAGTTTGATATGGTGTCACCGTCGACGACGTTGCGCCGGCGGCTGTCCCACCGACTGAACTATCATTATGTATTCCAATCGCGTGTTGCTTGTTAAGCCCACTTCCCCGCTGTTAAACACGAATTAATCTGTCGTTAGTGTCCGTTGAGCCGGTCTGTGCGTCTCAATTTTGACTTATAACACTCTCACGGCGTTAAGCGCTTGTCAATCTATCCACTATATTTCTTATTGCCCACTTATCATTTATCAAACTCCTTACACGACATTTATCTATGAAATTCATATTTATCGGATCCGCTATCGATATTAACATGACTAGTGCTGTCCAAATGTGACACAAGCGCGTGTGTGTGTGTGTAGTTGATCGTATAGTGTACGTACCCTAGGCTGAGCCATGAAAGCTCGGCCCGAGCCCGGGTGCAAGGCTCCGCTGGCCACCACGAACGCTTGTCGTCACGGGCCCAACCTGACACAACACACAGCACGTGATCACATCCACATCAATGCTCTGACACCGTCACAGCGCCCGCTAGCTCACCACTGTCATAATGCACTCGCGACGGCGTTGACTATGGGCTTGGTGCGCGGCGTGGCCGAGCGAGGCGCGGGGAAGCGGGAGGCCCGGCGCGCTCGGCAGTCTGGCGGACACTGCCGCGGCAGCGCGGAGCAGGGCCGACGCCGGGGCGGGGCGCGCCGCCCACCGCGGGCGCGCCAATGGGCGCCGCGCGAGCGGCCGCCGGCCGCCTGCCGCTCGCCGCCCGCGACTCCGCGCGCGCGCCTCGCCACACACGGTCGTGAGCGGCTTCTTCAACGGTTTTTGCGGCAACACAGTTTTCCTCCGCGCGGATTTTCTGCTCACCTAATCAAAATTGTTGAGTTCCTCTCGCACGGAACGCGCCACCGGCCAGCTCGGCGTCCGACGGCGCCGCCCCGCGCATGCCGCGGCGCGCCGATGGAATCACGGAGAAACATTTAAACACAAACATTCGAATTATCTTATTCTGTTAGTATTTTTATGAGATGATGCGTAGGTAGGTATACAAACAAGTGTGTCATTAGCGGAGCGGCGCGCATGCGCGATACAGCTCCGCACGGCGGCCGTAGGTAAAAGTGTTTGATGTGAAAACTTGTGACGGCGACTGCTCTTCCTTCAGTCCCATCGTCACACGTTTCCCGAGATGCACCATTCGATATGGACCACATTAAAGGCTTATATCTTTACGCTTAACAAACGTTTAGGAGATTGCAGAGTTCTTCCGTTGAATCACAGCATATTTATTTATTCTATTGCCGATTATCCTGATCTCAGTCGATTCTCGCTGCGTTATATTAATTATACACAGAGCATTTACAGAAAGAAATCCATTGAAATTTATTAATATAAGATATTTGTAAAGTAGTTAAAACTCAAATAAAACTCTTACTAAACACATTTATCTAACAACGGCCTTTATAAATGTTTGTTTAAATTTTAATTTGAATACTTATAATTAGTTAAATATATGTAAGATATAACGCCGAATTAAAAGAGTAAATTACAACTAGGATTGAAGCCCACTAAGGATCACTCCATTCTAACGCACACCTCAATGGTGAAGTGTCAATACCTATCTGTATTTTTTCGAAAAATTCCCTGCTTTAGCTTTGAATTTAAATATCAAATTTTCTTGCCTCAAGTGCGATTAAGACCTTTTGTTAAATCATGCGAATTCGACCTTAAAATTTTAACCAGAATTTAAAGGAAATTTCTGGAAAAGTTGTTGATTTATATGCACAATTTGTCGTCAATGTAAATAAATTAAAATTCTCCTAATTGTTTATTTGATCTAAATTGATATTTATTTTGTCAAAAGAACAACTATCTATCATTTCTAGTTTATATTCGTCCTCATTACAGGAATCTCCCCTAATCAGTAGGAGGATTAGACCTTAGTATACCACGCCNTTGGTAGACTTCACACACCCATGCGAGCATGCAGGTTTCCTCACGAAGTTTTCCTTCTCCGTTGAGTACATCGGTGTCTACAATATAGTATGTTAGTATACATGTTAGTATGTAAGTATAACTTAGAAGTACGGGACCAGAATCGAACCCATGACCTTTGGATCGCGATTCATAAATAAACACAAATATTATTGTATTCATATCACGATTACTTTCAACATAACAATAAATAAATGTTATAATACTTAGAATGTTTTGTTTTATTGCCCGATGAAGGTGAATTTTCTGTTATAAAACTTCAACAACATTATGTTATAGAATTTAATTAACGAAGAAATTCACAGTCAAATGTCAAGTTGGTACAAACTTACCTAATGTGTTTGTACAAGGTTCAAAACATGGTTTCTAATTAAAAAGTGTGCCGAGGACAACTTCTTAAATAAGTAAGTACATACATACACTCACGCCGATATCCCATAAGGGTAGGCAGAGACCATAGTATATACAACAAACAGTTACGCCTCTTTCCCATTGGA
>WUAW01001298.1:817-12944 GCA_017165845.1 Thaumetopoea pityocampa | reverse complement strand
AGCTCTGAAATATGAGCATTGAAGGTTAGTTCAGCGTCCAAAACCAAGCCCAAATCACGAATCTCTGTAACTGATTAAATTTTCAACATTCTTTCCACTTGCTACGCTCGTTTAATGTATCAAAGTGGCTATCCATAGTCCAGTTTTCGCCCCCGCGGGAAACGAGACGTGTCGAGTGGCAAACTACGACGCCGCCATTTTATGAGTTTCAGAAGTGATTAAAGTTCCTCATTGCGTTCCCATGGCAAAAGGATGAGATAGGAAAGTTATTTTGAGCAAGGAATGTGGAATTTGGGAAAAGGATTGTAGGATATAGGATATTGCTATCTCGGAAGGATTAAGACGAGACAGTAATAACTCGGGAGGCCGTGATCGCTTACCCGTGTACTTAAGTCTATTTGACGGACAGGCTAAAAGACTAAGTACTTCCTGACCATTCTAATAGTAGTAGACCAATAGTCTACTTCTGTTTAATACTTAATTGCGTAATTTTAATCACCACCATATTGTTTATAATGCTGTTCATACAAAGGTTGTCTTGAAGAAATCGTAGTTTGCGATAAGACCGCCATATGTACACTTTATGTAATTGTAATATAATTACTAAAATGTGATAAACTGGTGTGCAATAAAAGAGTATTCTATTCTATTGTATTATTCCAGCCAGATGATTGTTATATATGGCGGAGCTAGGTTCCGGCTAGATGACTGTTATACATGTATATGTTGCTTTTAATTTTCTTCACCGTGATTCAATTTATGGCGACAGTATCAATATTCAAGAGTTACACATCTGTTGAGGATGCGCGGTACTGTGTGGCTTAGGAAGTTGCTACAAATATAATAACCCAGTTTGCCGCAACTATAACATATCTATCATCTCATTATAATCATCATTTGACTGCACGGATAGCGCAGTGGTTTAAGCGTCCACTACGCTGTCGAGTGTTGTGGCTTCGATGCCCACACGGGACAACAACTTCGTGTAAACCACAAATTGTTCCCATTATTTGAATGTTTATAAAGTTCCCGCGGTACAGGAATTAATCCTAATGCGGAAGTTCTTTTTGTAAGAAAAAAAAATAATCCCCAGTCCATTGTCGTTCCCACTACAGAAGCATGGACCTGAACTAATGAGGAGAGAGATCTCCTAATAATTAATCTAACTTATAGACTGTAGCAGCCTTAGATTATTTAAATAATGTAGGACAGCTGCTCGTACATACAATTTGATAAAAGATAGAACGGCACCGTATTTGATGGCATCCAGTGGAACCGTTCATGTATTTTCAAATATTCACACGGAGTTACGCTACGGTGATTTGTACAGAGATTCATTATTTTCATCAACTTCAGCCCTCGGAAGTCCACTGTTGGACATGTGTCTCTTCCTAAAAAAGGAGGGATTTGCCATAATCTCCCTGCATGACAAGCGTCTTGAATATCGCAGTAGATTTTAAATAAATAACAGCATAACGCTGCCACCCATTATTCTCGTACATCTCCTACACGATTCTCACAGCAGCAACGGAATAAGATAGATCAGTGATTCTCAACCATCGTACCGCGGCACTTTTGTGTGCCGCCAAATTCTTAAAGTGTGACGTCAAATTTTAGAAATATATATAGTAAAGATTATATAATACTAATAATAATTATAATGTCAAAAGGGCCTCTACGCGTTGGCTTCGGCCCCATGCATGCCTTATAAAAGTCCGGGTCCCTATTGGCCCGAGATTTATGTTGATTATAATAGTAAAAATTACAATAATAATATGCTTTAGTAGCATTGCCATTTTTACGACCAAATGTAAATGAAATTATCAAAAACATCAAGCTCAAATTACTCATTAAAAGTATTCTCATCATTAACTTGCAATTAATTCCTTAATAAACGCACTGTTGTTTTTGTAGTACATATTATTTTATTTTACATTCAACTTTTAAAATTATCTTTTTCTTTGTGTGCCGCGACAAACAAAAGGTTAAGAATCACTGAGATAGAGTGATGCTATTATTACGGCAGCACCACACAGCAGTACCTATAGGGATTGCGCAGAAGCTTTCCTTCAAAATCGTATTCCTTATAGTTATCAACTATTAAAAATGGACGGGCACAAAACTTTGCTTTTACGTCTCCCCGATTTGAATTTCCCTACGGCACTGCCGTGAACAAAGGAATCTGCTCCATTACGTTAAAATTTTATAAGTGCCATCACTTTCAAGGAACTGAGTGAGCTTCTGCACCTACTTATCTGCAGAGTGGTAAGTATTATGTGAAGAGGGGGGGTAGTCATTTAAGTTGTATAAATAGTACATGTTTTTTGTCTATGGCAGCGATAGTAGGCTTTGTCTAAATAATGTATACAATTCCTGTAATGTATGGTAATAAATTAAATATATGTACAATACTCTATACAAGTCATAAAAAAACAGTGCAGAATAAAAATAGGGTGAACACGTTGGTAGTACTAGCAGTTGGTAGTTAGCGGTTTCGCCTGCGTAAACCATTTACCAACTTCCCCAGGATTCAGAGGCTAAAAAAATTAATAAAAAAAAAACCTTGCAATATCTTAACTTCTTTTTTATACGGATTGCATTAAAACATAGCTTAGACCCTACAAGCAATATATGAGCATAAATCCTCTCAAAATCTATTCAATGGGTTTTGCGTGATCTTATTTCAAATATTATAGATAAACAGAGAAATAATGAAAAATTAAAAAAAAAACAAATTGTGGGCCTTATTAAGAAGGTATACCACAATTAAAATTTTCAAAAATTATTCGTTGTATAAATTCGGCTCGGTTACAGTTTTATTATAATATAGGAGGACGAATAACACTGTGGGAACCAGCAAAGGGATGTACCTTCTAGGGTTGGTAGCGTTATCCTGTTATTCAGTCAAAATCTACTGCGGTCTCCATGCGTAGAGATTATGGAAAATCTCTCTTTATTTAAAGAGGAGACGCAACTCCAGCAGTGGACTTTCGCAGACCCATGATGGAACATTAAAGCACATTGACAAAAAGTAAAAAATCTTGTTTATAATTTTTAATTCCTTCTTCATCAATCCATCTATTATATCGCTGCAAGCCATTCCTCTTCCCGCCCGAACTCGCCCAAGGCGGACGCCGCACAGTTTTTAGTGGGTGCAATTCTCACATAACTCTCGTACTGTGTCCTCAGCCATTTTCTGTGCGTAAAAAACCTTTTCTCTTAAAATAAGAGCAGTTAGGCTATAATCCACCTAAGGCGACCATGCTGACCTAAGGCGGGTTGGCAGACTTCACATGCTGTCGAAAAAATCTCTCAGGCATGTAGCTTCGCAATACTTGCTTTTACCATTTGAAGTGATTGATAATTATTTATTTATTTATACGTACATTCTTTTGAAATGTCAGCGGTGATTGAATTCAAATACAAGGTCTAACACTTGGCCCACATCAGAGATCCCAAACTTTTAGGTATTGTAGACCACTTACCATGTTTTCCGATTTTAGATAGACCCCCCTCCCCTACCTAGTTAATACTGCTAATTCATTAACTTTAAATTTTTGACAGCTGGCGTGGACCCCTTGCAGGTTATCGTCGACCCCTGGGGGTCGATATAGACCACTTTGGGCGTCAATAGCCTACATATTTATACCACTAGGCATAATTATTTGGGTATCAATAGTCTACATAGTTATACCACTAGGCATAACTATGTATGTAACACAGGCTAGATATAAATTTGAAACAAAAATTGTGAAAGTTGAGTTTTTATTCAGACTTAATTTTGGATGCCAATTTGGCATGCAAAATTATAATTAAAAAGTTATAAAATTTTTGTGTACTCAATTATTATCTTTTCTATTCTGTTACAGAATAAATATGTCTTTTCAGTGAAGTATATCGTTGAAGTTAATTATATGATATATCATATTATTCCCAATCAATGACACTGAAATTGGACCACAATGAATAATACTTTCGATTACTAAATTTATCTTAACGCAAATTAATTATTCTTACGAAATTAATTTTCGTAAGAATAATTAAGTAGAAGGATAATACATGTATCTATAATGATTTTGAATGAAATTCTCGTAAAACGGTAACTAATTTTAAAGTAGTACAAAGTTCAAATAGACTAGGCGATGTTTATTTCAACACTTTGGATACTTGACGTAATTCGTGCGCGTCACAAGTGCAAATTCCGTATGTATTTAATTAAGGAATTCATTCTATATTCAAAGTTTAAATTAATGCCTCTGGCTACATCTCATCAGCGTTAAAAAGTTCCCGAGAACAACATCACGCTTTATGTAATGGTACGTCTGCAAACGTCTCTGTTTAGTTTAATTAGTACAGTCAACATAATTTTCTCAAGTGTACGTGTAATGATGTCAGTGTTAAATTTGAGGGAATTTATTTATTTATTTATTTATTGGAGGTTCACGAGCTTTAATTTACATTTTAGACTTATAGTAACAAAAACCGAAAGCCACTTACAGAATCCTACGGATAACAATTTAATATAACATTTGGGTGCAATTTAATAATTAATTAAATCCATAAGGCATCAGTTCCAATATCTCATAGTTGAAGAAATCCCTGCTCAACAACCATCTAGTCCAGCATACACTTGTATTGAACAAATCAATGCTCACACGCTCTGATATTTTCTATTGAAGTTTTTGCCAGCTCTGTACATGAAGAATTTTTGTCTATAGTTTGTCCGAACTAATAGTATATTAACTCTAGGATTATTTCTTAACTGTTTTTTTGGGTACATTAAGATTAAGTTTGGCTAATATTTCAGGACAGTCTACATTACTTGATGCTGTTTGAACGAATTGCTCTATCATGAGCTGACTTTTGTTGTTTGAAAGAATCTGTATAATCGTATAACAAATTGCATATAAGAAAGAATATGCAAATAAAAATTTGTACATTTTGCCATTTTAAGATAATTTTGTAGCCATACATTGATATGTATGGCTACAAAATTATCTTAAAATGGCAAAATGTACAAATTTTTATTTGCATATACTTTCTTATATGCAATTTGTTATACGATTATACAGATTCTTTCAAACAACAAAAGTCAGCTCATGTGAAGGGACATGATGATTCATGTCCCTTCACGTAGGTATTGCAAGAATGAGATAGACATATCAGAATAACGGGCAACAGTTTATCCTGTAATCAAAATCAAGTGTGATCTGCAAGACACCTGCCAGGCGTGGAGATTACGGCAAATTCCTACTTTTAAGGAAGATTCATCTCCAGTAGTAGACTTTCTAGGGCTGATAATAATGACGACGATGACATATCATGTGATCAGTAAAGTGGAATAGATAAAGTAGCAAGGTATAAAGTGGATACTGGGATCAAAATATTGATCCCAGTAAAGCCAGAAATAAAAAGAACTGAGTCGCATAAATTGATTATGAGTCGCACAAAGTGAGTATGTGTTGTATTAAATCAAATATGGCAATCTCATTTGAGCAACTTTTCAGTAGGTACCAAAAAAAAAAACAGCATATTTCATATTTTGCCGTTTTTGGAACTTAATCAAGTTTTTATGTTGATTTTGTAGTGAATATGGTCAATATCAATTTAAAGAAAAGTCCACTGTGATCTTCAAGAAGTTCATCAAGGGTGAAGATTACGGCCAGTTTCTCCTTTTTAGGGATGAGAACCAGCAGTGTATATTTAAGAACTGATGATGATAAAGGAGCCCTACTTCTTAAACTATTTATGGAACACTGTACACACAATAGTAAATAACAGTTAAATAAAAAAAATTGAAAACTGTTTTAAAATTGCTAACGCCGCATATTTGCTATTTCATAAGTCATTATAATAGCTTCACGGTAGGATATTGCCAATATCCTACCGTGAGGCACGAGTTTCCTACCATGAGTAATATGTTTACTGCCTACTGTCTATCTACTGTTCAAGTGCAGGGTACGGGTCTCTTCTCAGAATAAGAGAGATCTATACTTCATCAGGCTAGCCTAATAAGGGTTGGTTTATATTTAATAATGTGTATATTAAAATCGTTTGATTTTAATGAACTGACTGTTTTATCATCATCATTATTAATCTATCTATTGTCCCACTGCAGGGTACGGATCTCCTCTCAGAATAAGTAAGATCAGTCTATAGTTCACCAAGCTAGCATAATGCGCGTTGATTTATATGTAGTAATGTGTATATTAATACCGATTGATTTTAATGAACTGACTGTTTTATCATCATCATTATTAATCTATCTATTGTCCCACTGCAGGGTACGGATCTCCTCTCAGAATAAGTAAGGTCAGTCTATAGTCCACCAAGCTAGCCTAATGCGAGTTGGTTTATATTTAGCAATGTGAATATTAATACTGATTGATTTTAATGAATTCACTGTTTCATCAGCATCATTATTAATCTTTTATTCCATTGCAGGGTACGAGTCTCCTGTCATAATGATTAAAGTTAGTCTATAGTCCACCATGCTATTCTAATACGAGTTGGTTTATATTTAGCAATGTGTAAATTAATACCGATTGATATGAATGAATTGACTATTCCATCATCATCATTATTAATCTATCTATTGTCTCACTGCAGGGTACGGGTCTCCTCTCAGGATGAGAGGAGTTAGGCTATGGCCAAACACGCTGGCCTAATAAAGTTTGGCAGCCTAATGCAGGTTGGTTTATGTTCGGCAATGTACGTATATATTAATACTGATGGATGTTAATGGACTGACTGTAGTTGTGTGATGTTTCTAGTTTTCTGGTTCATTGCTCCATACAACACTCAATAAATTATTCATGGCATCGCCTCGAATAGCTTACCGCTATAAAGGCATCCGAACTATTGGCGCCGCAACCCCGCCACCTATGTTTAACTTAATAGCTCTATTACTTTAATGAATGCATGCGAATCAAACGGCTTTATAATGCTGTTCTGACGTAATCAAAAGTTTATATAGACTAGTGGCGTTTCAATTAATTTCTGTGTGGCGTCGACATAATAATAGCGTCACTATATTTCTTCGAATTTTACATCAAAGACATATATTATGGCGTTTACTCGTGTTTATCGATGAAAATTCTGCCTATCAGACACACTAACCATAGCTTGTTCCATAAAACGCTGAGAGACTGAACTTATGCGATGGCTTAATTTGTCAAAGCCCACGATACGGCCCCGTACGTCATCACCGCCAACACGCACATATTAGGTTAGTAAATTAAGTAACTAAATAAATAAAATATATGACGAAGCTTTCTGAGCTGGACGTTTCACTAATGCCCAGCCCTGGTTTCAACTTTCAACTTTCTATCAACTTCCCTGTGGAAGTTAGTCATTCAAGCTGTATAAATTTTCCTTAGTTTTAAAAATGTTAATAAACTGTCAATTATTTCTTGCAGTTTATTATAGTTCATTTCTATTCACAGAAAGCCATTATAAGGTATGCAAGTTATTACTGAGGTAAGTGGAAAAGGACAAGATTAAACTTGTAGTAAGCGCACCCTTTTTCTAAACATTAATAATTTGATAAATATTTAATTAGCTATACGTATTAATAATTTGATAATTATTACTCACTTCAAGCGGTGAAGGAAAATATCGTGAACAAACCTATAAGCCTCAGAGATATTTTCGACGAACGAAGATTTTTGATGTCTGCCAACCAACATAAGGCCCGCTTAGCGTACTATTGCCTAACATCTCTTAATCTGAGGGGAACAGAATGAAGATGAAGCACTTCATCATGTCCATATTCGTCCCTACCACAGGGGCACAGACCTCCCCTGATCAGGAGGGGGATTAGGCCGTAGTCTACCGCGCTGGCCTAGTGCGGAATGATGAAGCACTTACTTAGATTAAATATTTAAAAAACTGACGAGCAAAAGCTATACCGCTAAAAATATTATTATCCTTTTTTTCTTTCGAACTGGGTATAGAAATCAATATCTATCCAGTTTAAAAGGCTTTCACTGCCAGGTGTAGCGTAGGGACTGGGACCACTATTGATCAAAGTGCAAAAGTATCCAGTGTTATTATGTAGTTGGCAGTGACACCTTAGGGTATTTTCCAATTTTTCGGAAATAGTTTTGTGTTGAAAACTTTCAAGATATTATTATAAATGAATATTTAAAATGAGGAACAAAAAATTTGGACGTGCACCACTGGTATTCCCTATGCTAAATGCTTTATGCATTTTTTTTCATTTAAAGGTTATTTGGAGATCGTAGTATACGATAAAATCGCCTAGTCTACATTTTTAATTTAAATAATTTTTAATTTATTTTTATTATATTTAGAATTTTTTTAATTTTTTTAAATTTTTTTTATAAGTGCATTTTTATCGGTACAAATTTGCTACCACAACAGTCAGTAGGTACTTTAGTTATATAAAAATATAAAATAATATCTAGCCTTGAATCCTATCCATTCAAAGGTTGTCTGGAAGAATTGGCATATTGCGATAAGTCAGCCCAATGTACAATTACAATTTCTTATATTTGCAATACAAATACAAATATTATACAATTATTATATTTGCATCTTTTTTTTTGCAACTATAACAAACAAGAAATTGAATGTGCAATTGTGTAGTGTCCAATAATTTCTATTCTGTTTTATAATAATATAAAATAAAATTTATGAAAAAAGTCACATAAAATTTATGACCGTTGGAAAATACCCTTTTCTTCCACAATGCAGCCCGAGGTCGCCATCCACAACCCACTCAATTCAGTTTCTTTTGTGAACTTGTCAAAGCGTGTGTTGAGTGGTATGCACTTATATATATTTATTTGGTATATAAAAGATCTGTTAAAGTATATTCGTCGATAGATAGTTTATGACTTTGTTTACTGAATCTTTCTTCTTATGTCTCAAACTGGATATGCCTGCCGGCGCCAGACAAGGCTTTGGGTTCTGGAGCCTTACGTAAAACATTTACAGTGTTTAGTAAATGTAACAAAATAAAATCGGGGAATATTAATTCAGACTTAATTAATACAGACACACATTTTCTTTATGTATTCTCGTCAGATATAACTAATATAATTACTACAATGTTATGCATAACAGAGAATTGAGATAAGACTTAATGATGATTTAATTTTAATTTGTTTACTACTGGTATCAAAAAATCTATCAACTTCACGCCGTTTAAGTAAGCTGTATCGGAAACTACTTAACTAATGAGTTACAAACGATTACTAATCGCTTTCTCTATCTCTATAATATCATAGACCCTTCTATCGCTTTCAAAGAAATATGAATCCTTACGTGACCCAGGTACTTGATTGATTTACTGGAAAATATACCTGAGTTTCTTTTCGCATGAAATCGTTCATGTTTCGAACCTCCGTAGATCTATATCACTTTAAGAAATTGAAAACGTTCAAAAGACTTTGAACATCGACGTGTCTCTTGGAGTGTTTTTAAACATTCACAGACCGTGAAGCTTAGTTTAAATGAACGACTCGTTCGAAGACAGTTTGAAGTCAGGTTGAAACGTAATTTGTATCTCGAGTTCTTGTACTGAATAACTTGTAATATTACGTCGTTGCCACAAATTACTTTAGCAAAGTCCATGAAAATACGTCTCTTCTAGAACTGTACAATTCAAAACTTTTAAACAGGAGAAATAAATAAATTATAAGGAGCAAGTGGTTAAATTAGATTTGGTTGAGGTATCTTTATACCATGGAAGTTTAATAGTAAAGTTAGATTATATTTTGTACCTTTTCATACCGGAGAATCGGCGATAGAAATAAGATTAACTATAACATGAAAAACAGCAAGGCTGGCAGGATGTAGTACCGCTCCATTTATTTTTTTATGAATCTTATGGATGTCACGAAATTAGGCTCAAGAAACCTACTAAGTTTATAGTAGTCTGTAAAGTTATGTCCAGCGCTGGACTTCACAACGTTGATATATAAATCTCATGTTTATATTTAAATGACTGCAATCGTTAAGACACGCCAAACGTGCTGGACTTTTAGACTGACACAATTACTATATAAAAGATAAAGATGAAATATTTATTTGTATGGAGAAGTTGTTGTTAAAAATAGAAGCAGCATATGCCGCCCATAAAAGGCTTGCTGTAAAAATAATATACAGAAGCCCATCTTTGAGCGTTTTACGGGACCGGTTGGTAGTACTCTGGTGTCCTTAGGAACCGTATTATACTCGTATATTGTATGACAACTAAGGTAACAGTTTTTCATATAAAATTTTGTCCTTGGTACACTGGGCAAAACTATAAGAAAGTAAGGTAACAACAAACAAGTCAAACAAGCAATGGGCAGGTACGCACAACAAGTTACTGATTTCGAAGAAAGGTTTTCGAGTATCAATCATGGACAAGACAGCCCAACAGAGATGGACCTCCGCCCATATAGCGTAGCAATAGTGAGAAGTACCGTTGAGCATCTATAATAGGCGCGTATTAATATCATGACACATAATAATATACAATGATATTATGATTATAAATCAATCCACACTGTGTATATTTTTATTTTGCACTTTTATTTGTGTTCTTCTTTTGTTAATGTGTCTCTTATTATTGTGCTTCGAAATAAAAGTCATTTTGTCTTTCTTTCTGCTGTTAAGCGAATTCGGAACCAGTCTTGGCTTCGACAGAGGCCACTGTGTTTTTGATGAGGTAAATTTTACACATACATTATTATGTTTCGTATTTGACGTTTTTAAAACAATTTAATTTGATTAAGGTAAGCTTTTCTTGGGCGCCCTCTGATGCTTAAATTTGACGGTAAATTAAAATTGGTGTTGCTTACTCTCTCGATTTCTACCATAAATGATGGTATTTTTTTTTAACTTTTTTAATTGATTTTAACCAAAAATATTCCGTTTCCTTAATTAGTAGTTGAATTATCTTAATTCACGGCTTGAACATTTTATTAATAAGAAAGTACAAATGTAAATTAGCACGGCATTACAAGGCAGTCTGACAGGGAGGACTCATAAAAAGTTGTGGCGCTGTGTGAACTTTTCCTTTGCATATTCATAGCGCGAACTCACTCGGAAGTTTTTGGCGAGAAATTATGATAATAATTTTATGGTAACTCCATCCGTCTTGACGCTTTCATAAATTAGATTCTGCCACAGTTAGTTTCGTTTCGTAAAACATATGATGTTTTTGCAAAATTACTGATTTAATTGTTTATAATTGTTTATTGAGCGTTGTATATAAAGTGATGGAGTGATGATTCTGAACCGAACAGCGTCGTGCGGGTCGACCCCCGACTAGGTGGACTGACGATCTAGTGAAGGTCGTGGGCAATCGGTGGATGCAAGCGGCTCATGGCCACTCGGTGTTGCGATCATTAGATGAGACTTATGTCTAGCAGTGGATATCTGTGGACTGATTACGATGATAATATATATATTTCTATATGTTTATAAAGACGAATTACAAACGTCAGTTGGATTTGTTCGTTACAGTTTCTACCAGCGTAAATTCATAATTTGTGTTTAAGCGATAATCGAATAATACCACCTACTAATCACGATGCTTATAGATAACTTTCTTTTATACTATTATAAAATTGTTAAAATTCAATTTTTTTTAAATCAAATATATTTAAAAACAAACTATTCAGACAGACTAATTTAGGGCTTCTGAAACCAAATTCGTCGATGTTTGTTTGTTTCTTTGTTTGTTCGAGCTTCACACAAAAACCAATAGGTAGATTTTAGTCAAACTATTACAGTTTTAAGGTACTATTCCGACTTAAATACTGCGGTATGTTTCATTAAAATTGATCCAGTAGAATTGAAGATACAGCTTGATCACTGTTGTTAGTAGCCGCCGGTAAGGAACGAGAGCTCAAGTAAAAATGGTGTATAGTTTTTTTATATAAATCTATTATCGTTTCGGGATTTATCATATAGCGAGAAACCGATATTCATGCGGGCGGAGCTGCAGGCAAAAGCTAGTCATTTATAATATAGCAGTCTTCCGCAATAAAGTCCTTTATTCAGCATTAGATATATTAAAGTTACAGTTTTGATAATAAATTTAACCCGTGCTCTCTAAGATCTCATTTATCACTCTCATAGAATAAAATATGTATATATATATATATAT
>WUAW01001293.1:30318-46163 GCA_017165845.1 Thaumetopoea pityocampa | reverse complement strand
ATGTGAGTGGAAGTGTCGGAAGAGGGATCCCAGGAAAAACTTACTTTAACCACATCAACAACTTGTTACAATAAGGCCAACTTCGTAGCACCCTTAATCGACGAAAGTGTATGAAAAGGTGTATGGATGTGGATGAGGCAAGATCGTAGTATGTGGCAAACTGTGGTCTCTGCCTACCCTTATGGGATACCGGCGTGAGTGTATGTATTAAATTTATTAACAACAAAAATCATCTTACGAATTATCTTACGTAGAACACTGAGCAATTATAAAGACTTGGTTACTTATTTGCTACAATATTAGTAACTGATAAGTCCGTGTATGAAATTTATTAGTTTAAGTACGTTTAAAGTTGAAACCGCAAAGAAAACCATTGGAAATACCCATAATTAAAATTAACCCATTTTGAAGAAAGCCGGACACTTTTGAAGAAGTTTCCGGCTAAACGCCAACTCTGTCTTTCTGTTTTTAGACATGGGAACTCAACTCGCGAGATATAAAATAAAAACTTCAAAAAGCAAATTAATCACAAGCTAAACAGAGGTCTTTCATCACAGAGCCCGGGAGCGATTTGCGGGGCATGTCAGACTTCTACTGACTAAAAACAGTACGGTATTCGTTATTGACATATTGCAGGGCTCTGGACTGACATCGGAACTCCTCCTGTGTTCAATTTCCAGAATACGATCTCTAATTCTAATTCGTTTTTTTATCCAATGGCACCAAGTTTGATTTAAAAAACTCGTAGATTCGGTTGAAAAATCAATTGAATTCTATAGATTGTTTCTAGCTTTGTTAGAAAACTTCTAAAAGAATTTCAAAATTTTTCTTACTGTTAAGACATAACTTTTCTAAACGAGAAAAACTAAATCTAAACTAAATATTTATGAAAAAAATTGTGAATCTAGCAACGCTCTTTAACTTAACCAACAGGACGTTTTAATATGCACCCTGATTTCATTAAGATACGTTGCCTTATATACCTTCGTTTACGCTTTTTTGATTAAAATATTAAAATATATTAAAATCGCACTGCGTCGCCAAATTCTGAGGTTCTAGATGAATCCGCTAAGGACTCCCTAATCAATCTTTTCTAGCTGTCACTTCATAGCTTATATAACTCAGAAAGTGACATAAGTGGCAGTATCAAAAAGGAAGATGAAGATATTGCGCCCAGACGGGTGATATGTCTGGCGGGGCCTATCACCACTCCAAGGGTCAGGACGTTGGATATATGCTATGTTGCTATTAAATTTCTTCACCGTGATTCAGTTTTCTATGATATTGTCGATATATGTCGAAGATAGGTATGTATGTCTATTTAGTAGGTCGCCACAGTTTACGTCCTGTCACTTAAGTAGAGTGGTGAGATTATTCAACACATCAAGTATTTTTTACTGTATTATAATAAGTGGATGTTTAATTACTCCGGCGTATGATAAAGTATTTAGTAAACGAATTATTGTATTAGCAATCGTTTTTTTTTCCTTCCTGATGTGTCAAAGGGCATAAATACGAGTAATGGCAATACCTATTTATCTCGTGATGATCTGTTGTCGTGCATTGTTTTATAAGATTTAAAGCCTCGCGACGTTGACTCTTGGTTGGAAGTCATTACGCCATTATCAAAGTATTTATATAAATACTCAAGTATTTATATAAATACTCGGTATATACCGAGTTTTTACGTCGATTGTATACTTAGGCTTTAATGCTATTTTTTGAAACGGTCTCAGATTCAAAAATATCTTATTAATGAAAATTCTGTACTAATATTTATGATTAACTAGAATCCACAGCTTGGAAATAATTTCATGATTATTATTACGTACCTACCAAATTTCCCAAACAATCTATTTAGTGATTGAGCCAATTAAAAGGATGTAGATTAGGGTAAAATAAAATTATTATTCAAATTTTAAATCTAAACAACACACACGACATTCCACAGTTTTGAGAAAAATGACCATTAAATTAATTGTCAATTTTAATAGAATTAATTTTATTTTAATAGAAGTAACTGACGCTTTTAATTATTGGTTCAGGCTGGCCATTTTAGAGGAATCCAGTTCAATTTATTTCAAAATTTGAAGTTTTATTTTGTTATAATTTTCTGTACTTAATATTGTATTATTCTATAATAATATAATTCCTTCGGTGCGTCTTAACGCTCTGTATAACAATTAACAGTATAGAGCTGAAGAGATTAAGTTTCTTTGTCATGTGGTCTGTGGTTTTCCACCCGACTAAACTATTTATATACGTATTAAATAAATTATAATCATATTATCATTATTTACTAAGCAAGCACGCAAAGTGAATACTTGAGAAAGGATAATTTTCGTGCACATTTGTTAAAGACGAATGTGTGTTTGTCTGTCTATCTGTATGAATAAGTAATAAGCAGCTGACCTGATTGTATTGAAGTTTGACAGATAGATAGGTGTGATACCAGAGACTGGCGCAGGATGTGATTCATCATCATCAGTACCATCATCCCGATTACAATTTTTACAAGCAAAGCTGTTGGTTTCAGCTTGTTAGGTAAGAGTTAATAATATCTAATTACTATAATATGATTATTATTAACTTCATTATCATCAGTTCATCTACTGTGTCACTGCAGGGCACGGGTTTCCTCTCAGAATGAGAGGGATTAAGTTATAGTCAACTAACTAAATAAACTATAGTGGTAGAAACAACTTGAGAAGGAAGCCGATAGGAAGATTCAATTAGGCTGGGCAGCCTACGGAGGCTACGTCACGTCTTCTCGTTGCCCATACCACAAAACGTAAAGACAAATATCTGACAGTGCCTCCTACCCATCATGGCATTCGGTACCGAAAAGTGAAATCTGATGGTGCGACTAGTCAACAAATTTAAAGTTGCTCAGCCAATTATGGACAGGGCAATGCTCGGAGTCTCTCTGTCGAATAAAATCCGAAAGGAACCTATCCGACAGAGAACTAAGGTTACCGACATGGCTACTCGATTAAGCAAGCTGAAGTGGCAGTGGACTGGTCACATTTGTCACAGAACTGACAATCGCGGCAGCACGCGAGTTCTGCAGTGAAGATCGCGTTTGGGCAGATGTAGTGTGGGACGCCCCTCAGCTATTATAGATGGAGCGACGATCCGCGGAAAGTGGCTGGCAGCTACTGGATACGAGCAGCCGAAGATCGCGATAAGTGGCGCGCCTTGGGAGAAGCCTAAGTCCAGCAGTGGACTGCTACAAGCTGATAACGATGATGAAGCTATAGTCTACCGTTAAAAAAAGGCCGTTAACAAAACCTCGTTTGAAACGAGTGATAATTGATTATTAATACGCACGTGATTCGAAAAGTCATAGTTTAAAAGTCAAAGAATTGGATTCGAACTCAAGATGGTTGAGATGGACAGTGCATAGTCATACCACTAGTCATGGCTATGTAACTTCGATATATTGTAAATTATAAATCACTTGCCGTAGACATAATAACTTGGTAGGTCAGAGGTATTCACGTTTTGTTTAGATTATTAGCATTATAACTAACTTGGGCTCTATCCTTGGGGCTCTCCATCTATTACGTTAAGGTAGACAGCTTTAATATACTCGTACCATAGTAATAGGTACATAGTATTATAAATACATTGGATGTGATGCTGGACACGACTCGCGATCGAAAAGTCATAGGTTCGATCCCGGTCCCGTAGCACCGGGTTATTTTAAACTTAGGTACGGTTTATATTGTAGACACTAATGTACTCAAAGGAGAAGGAAAACTTGTTGAGAAAGCCTCCATGTCGACATGGGTATATGAAGCGTGGTAAACTACGGCTTAATCCCTTTCTTGAGTAGGGACCGTCCGTGCCCCTGTAGTGGGCACGATTGATGATAATTATTAGCGTTCACTATAGACTAATATAGGTAACAAAATACTATAATTTTATTATTTTATTTTGTTATTTTTGAAGAGCTTGCGGATATATCCATAAAATGAAAAGCACTTCGAATTTTCAGTGTTACTTACAAACATCCACAGATAGTAGAATTAATTAATATAATATACTTGGTGTTCCCAATCTCTCTTTTTAATGCGTCTCCATTTATAGGTGGTAATTTTTATGAAATTAACGAAAGCTAAACTGCTTCGTTGTCGTCGAAATTGTTTCGTTACTAGTTGAACTTCTCCTATTCCGCTTTTCGAATTTTCGAAATATACGTTCGGGATAAAATCGGGTATATACTCACTGGCATGGGCGGGTACTCCTCTTGTTGTCCGGCCGGAGCCGTGGTCGCTTGTCGTACACTGACGGACGCGACGACGAACGCGCACACCAACCACTTTGATGACATCTACAAAACAATAATAATATTCTGGACACTTTCACACACATTGATCTAGTCACAAACTAGGACTACCTGCGAGTTGGGTACTAGACAACGACATACATACTTACGATATAGATACATACAATGCATACATAGATATATACGTCCACGACTCGGATACAAACATATGTTCTCCCCTACCAGGATTCGAATACGGGACTCATTGGAACAGAAAGCAGGGTTACAACTGCTGTACCAATTAGTCGTCAGATATGCAATAATCATAATATATTTTTGAAGTTGTACTATATAATCTTTTGGCGGCATAATAATAGTGTCACTCCGCGTCTTTCCGCTGTGAGAACTAGCTAAAGAATGTATCAAAATAATGAGCAGCAGCGTTATCCTGTTATTCAATCAAAATCTACTGCCATCTCCAAGACGCCTGCCAAGCGTGCGGATTATAACAAATCCCTCCTTTTTAATAAGATCCATATTCAACAGTGAACTTCCATGTGCTGACGGAAATGATGATGGTATTACTATAGATATTATTGTTAAAAAGTGAGCAGTATACCTCGCCGTCAATAGGCATGAAAAAGTTTAGTATTTAAAAATATTTATTACACTCTATCACCTACTTATAGTACGTTATAGAATGTAATGTTCTATCAACAAGTCGCTTATGCAATTTCATCTTAAAGAGGTTAGTTGGCAGGTTCTGAAACTGTACACATAAATAATGTACATAAAGTAAAATATGTAACATATATTGGCTTACCATTTATCCCTAAGACACGTAGACTAAAATATAAAGAAATGGGAGCGCAGAGCTATAAAGTTAAAGCTAAATGTTATGAAACTGAAGGACTCTATACTACCAAAAAGTAAATACTGCCTACCCTTTAGAGGTCATAATTACTTTATGAAATATTTATCATACATCTTTTTACTATATTTTTTATTTATAAAAAAATATCANGGAATGTAATGTTCTATCAACAAGTCGCTTATGCAATTTCATCTTAAAGAGGTTAGTTGGCAGGTTCTGAAACTGTACACATAAATAATGTACATAAAGTAAAATATGTAACATATATTGGCTTACCATTTATCCCTAAGACACGTAGACTAAAATATAAAGAAATGGGAGCGCAGAGCTATAAAGTTAAAGCTAAATGTTATGAAACTGAAGGACTCTATACTACCAAAAAGTAAATACTGCCTACCCTTTAGGGGTCATAATTACTTTATGAAATATTTATCATACATCTTTTTACTATATTTTTTATTTATAAAAAAATATCATATTCAAAACCAATTCAAAGTATATTGTGACTTGGAAGTCAGTAACAAATAAATCTGTGTTTATATCACGAGGACTTCGCATAAAAACGTCGTATATTAATTAATGTCTTTGATTTAACTTACTCTTAAAACATTTCCATTGATTTTGTTAAACAATATATAGACTTATATTTTATGCTTCTCAGATTACCTCAAAATAATACAAATAATATTCTAAAGGAATAGGTATTTTATGCAAATGATTGGGCTCATACAAGTATACTTGGTTTTCAATATTTTACTTGAAATGCTATTAAATATGCTTTTCGTAGTAATATAATACAATAGAAAAACGTGAGACTTGCATATTTAAAATAAATTTAGAGCAAAAAAAACATAAATAAATATATTTTAAAATTCTGTTTATACGTAAATCTATTTTGTATATCATGTTTTACTAAAACTATGTATATACTAGCACGAAAGTGGAAACCGTAAAACATTAATTCTGCGCCTGCGTCGTGCGTATAGGTGTAAGTTATTGGTCTGGTGTACCTCAGGGCGTAGACCTGACGATAGAGGCTTTAAAACTAGAGATATAAAGAGTTTAGTTTAAGTTATATTCCGCGAATTTAGCCTCGTAGAATAGAAGTAAGGTTAAGGCCAGCATAGATCTCATATTGTAGAAGTGCGTCGAAGCTTTCATGATTTGACCCTTAAATGCTTATATACAACATGATAAAACTTATTTATAAATATAATATTTATCTATAATATGTATAATATTTATCTTTACATAATATTTATCTATCTATATTTTATCTTTTATCTTTATTCTTCCTTGAATAAAATTACGAAAAAAAGTTATGTAAATACCAATACTTTTTTTATTTTATTGCATCTTCAAAAGAGATAAATCTAGCAATTCTAGTGCAAGAAGCTCACGTATTCTATACACTGTAAGAAAACATAGCGTTCAATTTAAAATAAGGATGTTTTCCATTAAAAAGCGTAACATCGAATATTCTCGTGGTTTTAATGTCGTGCATTTTAAAAGTCGACAACACAACATACTCAATGAACGTTCAAAATTAAGTGTACGGCTCTCAGAATAATACTTTATTCTGAGGTACGGCTGAAGAAATGAAATTCTCGTATATATATAACGCAACCTTAATAAATTAGATTAAATGGCCTTAAGGACTAACTTACTGCTGCCATTAATTTCTATACTCTAATTATCTGTTTACCTGAATGAGCAGGTAGAATTATCAGGTAATAAACTGATAACCGGCTTTATTTAAAAATGCAATTATTTAAACATTTACGATGAAGGTTAAAAAAAGATGTTAATGTTCATGCAAGCAATTCTGTCGGACATATTTATTGTTAAATAATTTCGCCTTTTTCTATTTCGATATTCCAATAAAAGTATCTTCTGTTGACTCCACATCATGTCCTAATTACGTGTAGAATTATTTAATTAGATTAGCGATTAGCAGTTCGATTTAGCGGTTTTTACAAGCATCAAAACATCTAATACTTAATTAATAGTAGGATAAAATTTAGTGCTTATTGTGTTGTGTTTTAATAGACTGTTATTACGTTTTTACATTTGAGATTTAAGTAGTACATAGTGTTATGGAATATCGCTACTTTATACTGGTGCTCAAGTAAGCATAACATGACACAATTAAGAGCCATTACCGGAAAAATTAACTAAATTCAAATAACAGGATTTTTTTCTCTCAGTATTATGTGACCTCGTACATTAGTACATAATTGTTGCCGCTATAGCAATGTTCTTACATATTGTCAGTACAGTTTAAAATTAATATTGTAATGACTATTTAAAATTCCTCATTCAGTGTTCATCATTTCATGAACATTTCCGTGGATTATTCTCCGTTGAAAACAATAAACTAATTATAAAATAATGTGCCTCAATTCAATGTGTAGCTAATTTTTATTAATGGAAATGAAGACAAAAAATGCAATGAAGCGAGTCCAAGGTGTCCAAAAAACGATTTTTTGTAATTATTTTAAGATAAGTGTTACTGTTATGAGATAGATTTTGAGTAGTTAATTTTTGATTTCGTTAGGTCATTTTTGTTGTTTCAATGAAAAAAAAAATGCTAAAAGTTACCATGGCGCCTTGATTACTTTAACTTGAATAATGTTAACACGCTTAAAATCAGATAAAGAATGACTGCTGCTAACTGCTATTATCGTTAAATTCAAATCATCCTCTGTAAATTAAAGGATTATAATAAACAATTCCCAAAGGGAACATCAATGTAGGGAACATCAATCTGCATAATCAATCTGTATCGAGACAGGTACGCCATTAAGAGATTTGGCTGGCCTCGCGTGATCGATCCCGAGGGGAAATGCTTTGTCTCGCGCATCTCGCAATCTTACAGACGTGATTGCACACTTATTCGTCTGTTTTGTCGATTAAAAGCAAGGTATATACGCGGTGACGCGCAATAATTTGTTAGTTTTTATCGATGCACCTATTGTCTTATCTCAGCTCTGCCCAATGGTAGATGGCACAGAATATTTTTTTTTTAAATAGCTCGGGGTGCAGAATATGGTATTTACCAATAACAACCTCTAACCTCTTCAAAGTTTGCCATTAGCATATTACGAGATTGTTTTCACAGGAGCGCGAGTAAAACATCGCTAAGGTATTCAGCCAAGCCAATTTGAATAATTTCCATTTAAAACAGAAAAGATTGCGGTTTTATAAAATTAATTCACTAAAAACAATAAGAATAAAAATGTCGGCGATCCCAATCATATTGATAGTACGTTTCTGGTATATTATACCTACGAGCATACGCTATAAAATTCTGTGTGAATTCCAGGTATGATGCATGTGATCTTTTCAATTTATATTTTTATTAATCACTAGCTTTTTCCCGCGGCTCCGCCCCCGTGAATGTTGGTTTTTCGCTACATGAGAAATCCCGACACAATCATAGATTTATATAAAAAAAGCCTTAGAACATTTTTTCCTTGACATCTCGTGAGGTTAAGTTACTAAAACAGCGGTCAAACTATATCTTCAATTCTACTGGACCAATTTTGTTGAAACATGGCGCAGTATTTAAGTCTGAATAATACCTTTAAGACTATAATATTTAAAACAAACAAACAAACAAACGAATAAACAAACATCGACGGATTTGGTTTCAGAAGCCCTTAATTAGTCGATCTGAATAGTTTGTTTTAAAATATCCTTGTTTAATGAAAATTTAACAATTTTATAATAGTATAGAGATATATAGTGAGTTTTTTTTGAAATTACAGCGATCAAAATGATATTTCATGTGATAGGTACAACTTTTTTGTATTTTAAATTTAATGTGATTATCCTGAAATAAAATGTGAAGTCTAACAATCAGAACTAATCGTAAAATACTATACTATATACTACTGTTTAACTCGGTGATTTCTGAAAAACTGAAAAAAACTCGTATAATGCTCAGTTAAACTTATAGACTCAAAGTGAAAGATTATCCGGACAATTGCAAGATTATTATGCATTGACAATAATTAATTGACATATTCAAAAATTTCGAGGTGTAAATTAATAACTGAATACTAAAATTAACAAATTTATACTATCAAAATTTTAGATTAAAATTATAAGGATCTAAAATGAACGGTGGTGCTATACTAGTGCCGAGTCTGTTGTAACAGAACTTAACTAAATTTGTTCCCTCCCTATCTTTTTCTAATGTCAAATGCCAAAACGAGATAGCTACAATTTTGGTGCTGTCAGTTTTGTTTAGAAACGTCAGAATTAAAAGATTTAGATGCGATTTCGGAACACACGGACTAAAGATACGCAATAACGCAATATGTTTTTGAACCGTTTGACAGAAACGTAGGTCGGTACTCGCTAAAAATGTTTGTTATCTCGTTTTGGCGTTTGACGTTAGAAAAAGATAGGGAGGGACCAAATTTAGTTTTGTTATGTACAACAGAATCGGCACCTCTGTTACAACAGAATCGGCACCACTGTCTAAATTAATGTGAAAACAATATATTCCAGTATGAAAAGAGACAATTTGGTCTCCCAAATAAAAATTATGTATTACAACACACATTGTTTTGTAAACCAGATGCATGGTCTTCCACGGTGGATTTCTTCAGTAACCTCAACATGCCTCTTAAATAAACTTTTAGTCACTCAACATACTATGTGGAAAGAACTATGTTCGGATTTTCTTTTCTCGCCCAAATCTAATAATAACATTAGCAATAAATCCAAGGTATATCTCGTTTGTTAAAGAAATTACAACGGTAATGAGCAGATCATATCTCGAGCTGAACCGAAAAATAAGGAGGAAGCTCGAGGTTCTTCTCCATCGGTTATTAGTTCTGCTACTAGTGACGACTAATAAAACTGGCTGAAGGATATACAATGATGTTAGGCAATGGCGTTATGGACGATTAACGGCAAACGTGAAGATTTATAATAAATCTCTCTTTCTTCTTATAAGGGCTATATCCAACAGCGAGCTTTCTGCAGATGATGAATGTAATCATCAGTAGTCGTTCATTTCACAGCGCTTGGTAGACATATTACTGATTACAGTGGTTGGTCATTTGATGACATACATGGAATGGCTATTATACAACTTTTTTTTGAGAAATTTCCTTGTTCTAATCTATGTAACTAATCCGTCAGGATTAGTAAACTTATGAGTTTGAAATAATCCAATGGTACGGAACCAAGATCGAAGCCACGACCTTCAGTTGCGATTCGTGTCTAGCACCACTAGACCAATAATTTATTTATATACTTAGCTTTAATATCACATAAATTTATCGCAATATTTTTCGTTATATCATAAAAAATTATCCATGTCATGTATTTTGACATTTCAGATCACAACTTGCTATTAACCTGTCAATTATTTCTACTGTTTTTGCGTTTATCTCAGTGTGTACCTTGTTATAAGCGTGAGAAATACGGCTCAACTGAGGCTCTCCAGTCTCCGTGGTAGGAAGAAAAATAAAGGTGGCGACATTGCATTTTTGCTATTAACAACACTAATATGCGGTAAATCAATATTGTTTTGATTCACACGTTTTTCAGCGAAAGAACAATTGATTTTAGTTCCACATCAATGCAACTGATAGCATTCTGAGATAACTGATTGGTACTTAATAACAACGGATCGAGTATAGGGTCACGAGAATATTGTTGTTTCCGGATTTAAAAATATGCCATTTTCTCATGTGTTCATCGTTTCANNGATATAGTAATAGCGTCACTCCATATCTTCCCGTGTTTGCTGTGAGAACCATTTAAGGGATGTACCAAGATAACGGGCAGCAACGTGATTTTTTTTTATTCAATCGAAATCTATTGCGATCTCCAAAACGCCTGTCAAGCGTAGAGATTATCGCAAATCNATTTTAATTTATATAATCGCGATACAGTTATAAATTGCTGTGTGATGTCGATATAGTAATAGCGTCACTCCATATCTTCCCGTGTTTGCTGTGAGAACCATTTAAGGGATGTACCAAGATAACGGGCAGCAACGTGATTTTTTTTTTATTCAATCGAAATCTATTGCGATCTCCAAAACGCCTGTCAAGCGTAGAGATTATCGCAAATCCCTCCTTTTTAAGGAGAAGGCTCAAATCCAGCGGTGGACTTCCAAGGGCTGATGATGATACTTGTAAAAAGCCAATCAACTCATATTAAGTTGACAGCAGAAACATTATCTACCTGTATGTTTCTGCTGTCAATCTTGATTGCCCTGCCAGATTAAGTTGAAACAGCTGTAAAATTAATATTAACGTGTAGTGACAATGCAGCGAAGTTCCTTGGGGCACGAGTTCGAAGTCGCCCTAAAAAGCGCTAGCTGAATATCGTGAGCCATAATATGGAAGCCAATGGGTTCCTTAATGTGGATTTTGGAGATCGAGCAAAGTAGATTGAGTAAACAGACGATCAAATAAGAATGAAGAAATTTTAACACTGTAATGGTACGGATTTATCTTATATACAAGTATAACTACGGGTTAATATCGTCCCTTTGGTAAGTTTCTCCAAAAATCCCCGAAACCGAACACTAAAAAAATAAGATTTATATAACTGTTTGTTTGTAAGTTTAAGTCGTAGATTTATTTTAGACATTAACTGCTTTCATGACCTGCTTTAATGACTTCCATTATTTTTATCTTCTGTTTCTCTATTGTGTGTTTGTTTCCATATTTAATCTAAATAATTTTATTTTCCTTAATATAAATTTCCAAATAACCAAAAACGAGCGTTTTAATTTGGATACTGAATGAAATATTATTCCAAACAGCAATTTCTAAAACTTGATCTACTTTGAAGCGACCAACTTAAGTTGACGTCTCTAGAGAATAAAGTAAATCTTCACGACAATATCTTTGTAGAACTCACCATTATGTATTGATAGGTACACTTAAATATCACGACACTGCACACAACTTGTAACGGCAAGTACCGGTGACAGTGATCGTTGTTTAACGCACAAAGGCAACTGGTGGGTCGCCCCGGCATGACCCTCTTCTTATATACGCACCCCACGACTCCTCGGTAATGCGAAGATGCCGCAATGTCGCCCTGTCGTGATGGATGTCCCTCGTGTGCAGATCTCAGCTCCGATACTACATCGATAACCGTGACTAAATCGCGCATCCACTTATCCAAAGATTTATACGTCAACAATGATTTTATGGCTACATTGCTGCTGAGACGCCATCGATAAAATCTCTTAACATAATCAACCTTCAATGAGTATAATTCTATCGCGTGACCAAACTTTACGAACTAAAGACTGAGATTTCGAAACATGTGTATTTTCTGCCTTTTGTTGGCATTGTACATGTAATTATTTCATTATATGATGACTTTTATGTTTCCCTTCTCGCTTATAAGGCAATTATAATATCGATTTAAATGACCGTGAGCCTTTATTTTAATTACTTTAGAGGCTGTATCGCGTGTTTAGCTAGTCTCTGATTCGTTATTTGTCTAATATCATTACATGTTCCTGGATCTATTTCCTATATTTACATGAAAAGAACATTCAATGCGTATTATTGTTTTTTATAATTTATGTAACCAGATAAATTATTATACATATGTACATGCGATCTGCAATAAAGTGTGACTGAAAAAAAAACCGTCTTTTTGAGGTTTTAAATTTGTTAATTTGAGTTTAATTTTTAAATTTCGTTGGCAATATTATTTGCCAACGAAATTTAAAAATTATTATTATATAGTTGGCGATATTTATGTTATTATGGTAGTTATTACGATAAAAAGTATATAGATATTAAAAGCAAAATCTTCATTTTTACTAGCTCGTGGAAATTCTCTGCTAGACATAGACTTGTTTGGTAAAATGGACGGATAAGTTTAGCATACTTTATACAATTCCTTATAATTAGAAAGACTTAATAACATTTCAAACCTTTGCCAAGAAATATATGTGTATTTACTACAGTGTCCCCTGACGGTCTATAGTCGTAAACTTGATTTAAGGTTATGTGTCGTTCGTTACTATCCGATTATTACTAAATCATTGTTCGGACTTGTGTGAACGCAAATATATTGCATCCAGCCTGTTGTTATATGTGACTCTCGAATATAATTTTTTTCACAAACATTGATCTAGCCCCAAATTAGGATTCCCTGTGGCTTGGGTACTAGACAACAATGTACTAACTTACATATACATAGATATTAATAAAATTATAAACGTAAATATCTCGGTTACAAATATTCGTACTCATCATTTAGCCTTTCTTAAACTTTTGTATACCTAAAGATATTTTATATTGAATTATTATAGGGCTTATAATATAACACTAAAAGTAAGGTTGGGATCCTAAAGATACAGAGAAACATTTAAACATCACGACATTTCATTGCATCTTTGTACCGCTAACCGTTGTCGTGATGACACTCATAGTTCTGATGCATTTCTAAGAATAGTTATATCATTTATATTACAATATATGCTATGATTAAGAAGTACAATATAGTTCATTATAACAAGTGGGACAAGCTTTCTTCCTTGTAGCTATCCTTGCTGCATCAGACGGTGAAAGCGATTATCTGTCAAACGCTTATGATGAGGAAGTACCTCATATATCTGTGGTTTTGTGATCTTTTGCACGCTTGATCGAGTGACGACTGACCTTATCGGTATTATCATCTGTTATGTGGTGTGTAGGATTACAATCACATAATGGAACTTATAAAATAGCACTATGACTTTGAAGCAGCCAGTTATTACTTAGCGACAAGCTTAAAACCAACAACAGGGTTGTTTTAGTGGGGATTTGCCTTCGACAAAATACAAAAAGAGTGTTGCTATTGTGAGATCCTATCATTATTTTGAAAATGACACAGGTATAAACATGTTCATCGTCTTGCAGAATAAATCTACGAGAACATAGACAACGTTGGGTTAGGAAATCAATAATCCATGCAATTTTATTGTTCCAAGATTTGAGGCGCGTATTCACCGACTAGGAAATATGGTATTTCATTAATTTGAACATTGTACTATATTTTGTCATATCAAAATATATGTTTTCTCTCTAGAAAACAGCCTGTGTATTACGGAAAATTTTAAGCCATTATAAAATACACAATTTAAAAGTGTATTCAGAATGTACGGAACACTTAACACGGAACACGTTTTTTACAATTCTTTCCATCTAAAGGTTGTCTGGAAGAGATCGCTGTCTGCGATAAGACCGCCCAATGTACACTTTTGTATTGTTATGTTGTGTAAAGAATTAGTCATTAATTGGTGTACAATAAAGAGTACTCTATCTAACACTTATTTGTGGATCTTATCGTGCCCCTAAATTGCTGATCAATTTGTAATCCAAATGCTGATATATCTTACTTAATACAGCATTTTTTTAGGATCGTGAATTATTTGTTTCTAATCATGAACTTTTACGAGAGAATTTACGCACTTATACGACTTTATAAATCGTTAAGTTGGTTTGTGATTTTACCTTTATATATATATTTCATATATTAAAATGAATCCCTATTTTCCTTGGTCACGGTATCACGCGTGAACGGCTGGACCGACTTCGCTAATTTTTTTTTGTGTTTGTTATTGTCATGAGAAGATTTGGCTAACAAGGTACGCAATATGTTTAAATTTTACTCTTAATTTCTATAATATACTAGCTGACCCGACAGACGTTGTCCTGACTTAACTATGAATATTAAATTCGCATTGGTATAATTAATAAAAAAATAATTACTCAAAAACTATTTATTTGAAAGGCCAGATTCAATAAAATCTTTATGTCAGATAATATCCCCTTGAATATTGTCATAGTCTATATTCGGTGTTTATTCATTTTATCCAGTGGATATGCGTCTCTATGCATTTCATTCTTGATAATAGCGGCATATTAAAGATGCAGTGCTTTATTCCGCACAGCACAATCGTGATACGAGTTGGTTTCGCGTTAGTAGAATTTCGAAATGTCAAACCAAACCTTAGAGACGAGCGAATCTAGTGAGTATTAATTAACTGATGTATCATTTTATTGTTTTTTGTTCAGAGTTTTGCATATTAACAAGCAAATTTATATTATACTAGCTTTTGCCCGCGGCCCCGCCCACGTGAATTTCTGTTTTTCTCTACATTGGAAATCCCGAAACAATCGTAGATTTATATAAAAAGCCTTAGAATCAGTTTGAGCTTTCCTACCTTAACTGTAGTTACTAAAACAGGGATCAAGCTGTATCTTCAATTCAATTGGACTAATTTTGATAAATATTCCGCAGTATTTAAGTCGGAATAGTACCTTTAAGACTATAATAGTTTGACTAAAATCTACCTGCTGGTTTTTGTGTGAAGCTCGAACAAACAAACAAATAAACACAAACATCGACGGATTTGGTTTCAGAAGCTCTTAATTAGTTGATATGAATAGTTTTTTAAATGTCTTTGGTTTACAAAATTTAATATTTTACAATTTTATGATAGTATAGATTTTATTTGGGGAGCTTACGACTAACTTTAACATATGGAAAAGATCTTATCAATATCTTGAGCCTATAATTCCTTCTAAATATGAAATAACTTTAATATTTTAATACTTTTGAATCTTATAAGATGGCGGCGTCATGTTTCGCCACCCGACACGTCTCATTGCCCGCGGAGGCGAAATGTGGGCTGCGGATAGCCACTTTGCTACACCA
>WUAW01001293.1:12987-25539 GCA_017165845.1 Thaumetopoea pityocampa | reverse complement strand
ACCTCGATCATAAGCCGTCTAAAACCACTACACCACCAATGCACTTTTTATTGTATATTTATGTTAAATTATGTATTGTGTTATATTTATGTAATATGTGCTTATCGTTTTGTCATTGCTAAATATTATTTCTTTCGTTATAGCCTCGATACCAAGCATTAGTGGGTGGTACGGAGCCTCTCCAAAGCTACTTACACAAACGGCTGCCTGAAAATTTGAACAGTGAAGCTGCTTTGGGAACCGTTGGAGACGTTGCACAGTGTGTTCAATGGCTGCGTTCCACCTTTTTATTCATACGAGCTGCACGAGATCCTAGGAGGTAATTCCTTATACATATTATAAATCTTAGTAACAGGTGGTTCTACGTGGTGATCTTTAAAATACAAACTTTCGCTGTCCTAAGAAGCGCTGGCTCGACTTTGAGAAACGTTTATTTTGTAACAGGTGATGTCTCGTCTTCTGTCATCAATAGTTATTAAAAATATAGCTCTCGCACTTATCTGATGTATTACGAGTTGTTGAAATATTTCATCATCATCAAATGTCATATACGACCAGTTTCTCAGACTGGTGCATTCGATTATTGTCTAAACAAGCTTATATTCGCCTAGTGTGAAAAAATGCCGCTACGAGTTTATTACTTCTAAGGCCACTGTCGCTTGGTTAATTCTCGTCGGCTTTATTTCAGAAATACTTGAAGCCAGTAATAACATTCTCATTGTATGCCTGAATACTCGTACATTCACTGTTAAATGCAGGAGTATTCCGTTCTTTCTCCGGTGTTGCAATTTTGGGATTCATAATTTTGCCAATATTCATCACACTTCAATCATCCAAAGCGTGGAAATTATTAGTCCAGCAGTGGGTTTCAACAGGGTCTATATGATCTTTTCAAATGTCAATTATGATTTTTCGTATTGGTTTAATCCTGCCATACATTTCTACCAATATTCCTACTATATCTTTTTTGGATGAGTGGAAATGCACCTGACCCTACCTCTTAGAACCGAGAGCACGGATACATGATGTAGGGCCGTCATTGACTCAAACTTCGGCGTCCACTTCCTACGTACCTATATGCCCCACCATGGGATTCGCGACTAGCATATATTACCATGGTGATCTCCAGGAGGACAAATGCCACTGTGGATTCAGGATCGGTGGTTATAGGAATACCCACCTATCCTTTGCCAGAATCCACAGTGACATTTATTGTGTGTTTCATTGCAAAAGAAGTAGCGGTTTAGATGACGAGACTTCGCCTTCGTATCAGAGGGTCCCTACTCTAGCATGTTAACATTTCCGTAGCTCTTCGTATTTTGGAACGCACATAACACCATGGGTCCCAGTTAGTTTCTTTATGACACTGGTTGTAGGAGTGATTCTGGGGTCTTACGGGTACGTTAACCTGTCTCTGGACTGACCACACAGGGAACGTACCCCTGCGAAAACTACTGAGTTCATGACTTATGTCGAGAAGGGGGAGTATTGTTTATATTTAAGCACCAGTGTATGCAGAATAACTAGATCTTAATTTTTAAAATTGGTAGTATGATGTATAAAATTCGTATAGTAAAGTCAACAAACTTTTTAAAAAAAATTATCTAACCTAAAACCTTTCTAAATAAGACTCAGAATTAGGATTCAAAAATCTGTACATCTGTAACTTCGCTTTTATTACTAACCATGTTTATATTAATCATTTCATTTTTTCTTTAAACAAAGGTTTGATGAAATTCTGTTTCCAACAGATATCTTGGCCTACCACAAAATTCGCCTCAACATCTTATCACGAAGAAAATCGAGGGTATGTGTTTATTTTATTTATTTATTTCTTTAACTTACGATACTAAATATTACAGTGTTTTGGAGTATCCATTTAATTTAATAATTTTGTCATACATATTTTAGTATGTTTCAATCTGAACTATTATTTATTTATTTATTATTTGTTTAACATAGGTAGTAAGCAAGTTGGATTTTATTTTGAAGTTCGCTATGTTATACCAACATGCAGTGGCGTACAAATATTTCAAACATTATTATATATCATAAAATCATTACCATAGTTATACATATACAGTAGCACATCCTACCTGTCAACTCATTTGCCATTATGAGCTAGCAGCCTTAAATTTCTCAAAGGCTTTGAATAGAAATAACAAAAATTTCGTAATTCGATTGTTGTTTTGACAATAACAGCATCGTGCTTGTAACAAGAACCCGTTATTTTTGTAGGTACGTGTTTTCATAATTTTTCAGTGATACATAAATTTTATTTTATTTTGTAGACAGATGCGCTTCTGTTATGATAACTTTAAATAGTTACCGCACGTTATAGATTTCCAAATGTTTGTGAATTTGAACTACGGCTCTACAGCCGTGATGAAATTCGGTGAAATTACGTACTTACCTATATAAAATATTACGAGATCTATATCTCGGTGTAATATTTTATATATGTAGGTAAGTACGTAATTTCACCGCTATAATTATTTGTTACTAAAAGAAGGTCACTGCATCATTTGGTGACCCTTTGTAAGCGCAAGCAGAATTTACTTGATCTTCTTTGTATAAAATGGACACATAGGCCCTAGACGTTGTTAGTCTTAATCGATAATATTATACGCATAACTTTTGGCAACTACTTCCGTGACAGGTTATTTGTTTATTGTTTATAAGTTTTTTGTTTTTATAATTGATTTTGTTTCTTAAATTTATAATTGACCATAATCAGTATTTGGTTTTAATTCGCTGACCAATTAATATTTTTTTACGTTTGGTAAATTCAGGCTTATACAGAATATTTAATTTTTTTTTATTATATTCATCGAATATCTACACCATCTATCTATTATAAAATTGTTAAATGTCAAATTTTGAAAAATCAAAGATATTTAAAAACAAACTACTCAGATCGATTAATTAAGGGTTTCTGAAACCAAATCCGTCGATGTTTGTTTGTTTGTTCGGGCTTCACGGCAAAACCAACAGGTAGATTTTGGTTAAACTATTAAAGGTACTATTCCGATTTAAATACTGCGGCATGTTTCATCAAAATCGGTCATGTTGAATTGAAGATACAGCTTGATCTCTGTTTCAGTAGCCGCCGTTAAGGTACGAAAGTTCATGTAAAAATGGCTGCATGGTTTTTTAAATAAATCTATGATTATGTCGGAATTTCCCATACAACGGAAAACCGAAATTCAAGCAGGCGGAGCGGCGAGCAAAAGCTAGTAATTAATGATATTTGATCGTTGGAATTTGATTTGTTTTTTTAACATAATCTTAACGAAAAAAAATTTAAAATTAATATCAAGTTTATTACCATCACCTATTATCAGAATAACTAGACAAACTTTTTGTTAGGATGGCTTAATTGCTACTAAGGCTTTACATGTCGGGCTTCCGTTGGGAATACAGATTTCAAACCAGTACACATGCTGTCTTGTATTTGGCATGATTGTCCGTTGTCGTAGTGAGAGGGGGCTGGAGGAACGAGTATTATCTCCTTCGCATTGCTAATGTGAAATGAAACACTACAGTGAAGAACATTACAGTACGTTCTATCAGAGAGTTCTGTAACTCAACCTGAAGGGATCAATACAGGTTGTATGATGCATAATACCTTAAAATAATGGGTAGGTATTTAAGTTCGGATAATCAGACCGGTTCTCCTACATCACAGCGAGTGTTAGCTGACCTTAAGTAGATACATTCTAGAGCTCTGTGTCACGGAGAATCGGCTACTGAGATCGATGAACGGCATTATGCGATATAACCATAAACGTGACTTATAAATCCAAGGTAGTTTTGATATACGTGATCTGGCAGACAAACTCTAGGATGATCGATTGAAGTGGTTTGACTACGTTAAATGCAAGACCGAAAGAGTACGTCAGTAGAAGATATTATATGGCTGTTCTTGGGGCATGACCTTGAGTCTGCCTTAAAAAGCACTGGCAGGATTTCGAGTGCCAAGATATGGTAGCTAATGGGTTTATCATTAAGAATGTTGAAGATCAAGAATAGTGGAAAAGATTAAGTAGGGTCTATAGGAACTGCGGGAGGCACCAGAAACAAAAAGAAGATTTCGTTTACCTACCGGAATATACTTGTAATATTTGATGTTTTCTTAAATAGAGTAGGTACTCTTTATTTCACATCAGTTTTTAAAATTTTACACAACATTATAAAAACATAAACAGTACAGTCTTATCACAGGCTATGATCTGCTTCAGACAGGCTTTAGATGAACAGAACTGTTTTATATTTAAGGCGGAAGTCAGTTGTGCGCATTTAAATTACATTACGAATAAGATAAAAAACGAAATTGAAATATTGCCCAGGAAACTTATCTTCGAAGTTTTATAAAACTTACCTAAGTAGAGTTATGTATTGAAATGGGTAGGAGATTTAGATATACCTACAATATTTAGGTAGGTATTATTGCATTCAACCGGCACTTTTCTTTCGCAGAGAGAATCCTGCATAGGACTACCGCAAGTCGCGGTAGCTACCTGCGGGGTGTGTCATTCTCTTACTGACTAAAAACTCCGCGGTGGCCCAGATCGGCACATGGGATCACTCTATGACTCTATCACTTTATGAGGGGCTCCAGGATCGCTCTATAACTTCTCCGGTGCCTCTCCGTACCTCGCTCTTCCGAGCACTCCTCAAGGGAGATTTTACTCGCTCCCCCGATACATTGAGATGTTCACAGGTGTTGACATGTGGCGCACACATCGCCATCCTTCCCGAAAATAGACAGGCAGGACACCCGCCAGCACCAGGTGGTCCATTAGTCTGAATTATGAAGCAGGTTTTGGGCTAGAGGGCCGAGACGGCTGCACCGCCACAACGGCGCCTGCGCCGTGCAGTATCAGTCCTTTTCCGATCCCGTTCTGCAGCGTCCTTCCGGGGCATGACATCCTCGCAGAAGGAGGCTACGGCCCCCCACGCAACATCCTCTGCCAATATCGCTGATACTACTGTTGGTAGGGAGAGGTCTGGTCCGATCTGGTGGTCGACCAAGATTTGCCGCTCTGGTGTCCACGCAGGACTTTCCTGAAGCGTATGTTGAGCGGGATCTCAGTCTCCATCGCACTGGTGACAAATTGTCGTCGCCTCGCGTCCGATTTTATTCAGAAAATCACCGAAGCAATCATGTCCAGTGATTATCTGTGTAAGCCTAAAAGTGACTCCTCCACGCCTTCGATTCGATTTAGCCAAGCTTCGAAGGACGGCAGTATCGCCCCGACTTTCAACCGGCACTAGGCTAGCGTGATAGACTATGGCTTAATCTCCCTCCTAATTAAGGGAGTTCCGTGCCTCTGTAGTGTGGATGAATAAGGTCTGGGGGTGATGATGATTGCCATATATGTATGATTGGTTATGTCTCATGAAACCATAAACATACAAAACAGTTTACCTGTTTGTATTGAAACGGATTAATTCAATCCGGACAAAAATTGGTAAGTATCTTCTGGAAATGTTATAAGAGGCTAGAAAATTATTGAAGAACTGGTAATACTACAGTAAGCTGTCCTCTGGTGTAAAAATGTTATTTAACCACCGGTGAAAGATAAATTCGAAGGGGGAAAATGAATTGTCTGTGTAACATATCTCCACGTACTGTCATTCGTTTCATACATTGACCTGTAGTATTTTTATCCGAATAACGTACTCACTCATCGCAGCTACATAGATAAAATGTATTTTAATTCATGAGACTCCCTGTCATGACCCATCAAGAGAACAAACTACAGATATAATTATTACGATAACAACGTTTTTACTGTGCACAAAACAGGGGCTATTATAATAAAATGTTGAGGTTAACTTGTAGTGTTTTACAAATTAAACTGATGGAACATTACGAAATTAACGACGAGACGAAGTTCTTTGTTCACTGACGAACTACAGGTATCATCGTCATAATCAGCCAATGGAACTACTGTCAGCACCAACTGAAGACAGCAGTCGCATTTCTTCAGTGTGAAATGGCAGAATCATCTCAATAAATTCAGACTCGTGTCTGTTTATTTTTATTGTATTAGTTTATTTTTATTGTATCAGTTTTTTAACCAGCACGGGCAACGACGTATACTCTAACTTGATACAATTTGTAATCCTACCAATTTGTGTTAAACTATGTTTAAGATAGAAGAAAATGTACCCTTTGTGTGTTTAATAAAATATTTATTTATTATAACTAATTAATGTACGGTCTATATTGTAGACACCAATGTACTCAACAAAGAAAAAAGCTTTGTGAGGAAACATGCATGCCCGCATGGGTGTGTGAAGTTACTAATCCGCACTAGGCTAGCGTGGTAGACTACGACCTAATCCCTCTCCTGATCAAGGGTTTGTGCCCCTGTAGTGGGGACGCATGCCCGCATGTGGTGAGTGAAGTCCACCAATCCGCAATAGACCAACGTAGTAGAATACGGTCTAATCACCTTCCTGATCAGGAGAGATTTGTGCCCCTGTAGTGGCGATGAATATGGACTGGGGATGATTATATATATATTAATAAACGAAGTCTCTTCGATGTTTTCCCGTATAAGAATAATCTTAATTTGCTCATACCTCATAAAGCTATTTTAATGTCGTCAATGCAGAGTTTGAGTTTGTTTGTTTAAGTTTGAGTGGATGTTATTTTTAATTATAAGCATTTTACTTAAGTATTATAAATCACAATAAAATTACTGATACATATGTAACTCTGAAATCAAAAGATCAAAGATATATGTAAAAGCGTTGCAAAGATGTATCAGTCTTTTAGATGACGCCATTAAAGTATTTATATAGTAATAAATTAATGGTTTAACCTTTAAATAAATAAACACACGTTTAACCTTTAAATACGCATATTTAACCTTTTAATTTCCGAGCCCGAAGTGTACTATTGACAAAATATTATTGAAATAAAAATAGGTTTTTAATAAGCCTCTTTTTAAAAGGGACAAAAAGTTAAAATATTTCGATTTAAAACCAATAACTCTCTATACTCCATACAATCATCTATTGTACAGGTCCCCAAACTCATTTTTTTTGTTTCGTAGACCGGTTGCCATGATTTCTGGTTTTGCGTAGACAAATTTCCATATTAGCTAAGCAACTGGTTTAGGTAATATTGATATTTTGAAAATTCATCAACTTCAATTGTGTTTTTAACGGCTGGTATGGACCTCTTGCCACCATTGTTGACCACTAGGGGCTCGATATAGATATCAATCTGGATATGAATGATCAATTACATACACTTCACGTTTTTCGTTTTAAATCTAAATCATGAGTATTTTATACTCTTCATACTGTATTAAAACATTATTTACTTTAATATTTATGTTGTGGTTTTTACGCGTGTTATTAAAAATCAGGATTCAGGACAAAATTGGTTAGTTGTCGCTAGACACTCTCATCGAAATCGGGACTGTCTCGGTAGAATCGGGACGTGTGGTAACCCTGCTTACAAATGTCTAAGAATCATTTATTATGACGTTCTAGTGAAGAAGCTTATGTTCGGATGTAGATGTCGTCAAACGAATAATAATTGAATTCATCTACTTCACAGAGCTCTGCGTCATAGCTATGAACGGTTTAGCATCGAATGGACTTATAAAAATGGACGAAGCCAGCTGTATAGAATCCACCGAAGCGGGCCGCTTGATGTCCATCTATTATCTAGATTTGGAAACTATGAAACATATAATGAAGGTAAGGTACAATCAAACTAGTATTTTACGACTTTAGTTCTTGTATATAATTATTGCGTTTTTCACAAGCGTTTTATAATTTTCGGTCTGGAGTAAATAATTATTATTGAAAAAATTATTACCTATTTGAAAACCTAATAAATGCAAATGTTTGCTTGTTAAGATTGAATCTCTTAAAAAGACAACAAAACAATAAGAACAAACTGAGTTACATAGTCGGAAAATAAACAATATTTCTGACCTGCAGCTACCAGAAATAATATTAGATGGCATATACATATAACACGGGAATGTATCTTAACACAGGACATGGTCTATCTGTGTGCTACGTATCATTCAAATCCGTTTACGTGTGATTGACTAACAGACATCCAAACATCCATACAAACTTTCACATATAATAGAATACACTTTTATTGCATACCAGTTTAAGACATTTTAAAAACAATTACGTAAAGTGTACATACATAGGGCGGTTTAATCGCAAAACCGTTGTGTGGACTGGTCTGCCAACATATTATATGTTAATATACGTTGTTAGTCAAAAATTCCACAATTAAGTATTAAATAGATTAAAATAATATATATTAAGAGTACGTAAAATATATTTTCTAGACTCTTAGAATAGACATGCATACAAAATCAAAATAAGTTAATAATAATATATAGAAACTTGAACCCAAAATTATATAAAACAATATGCGTAAATAAGTGATTACTAATACACATAAAACTATATATGTAGATAAGTAATTACTAATACACATAAAACAATATATGTAAATAAGTAATTACTAATACACATAAAACTATATATGTAAATAAGAAATTACTAATACACATAAAACAATATATGGAAATAAGTAATTACTAATACACGTAAAATAATTTATGTAAATAAGTGATAACTGACCTGCACTAGGCTCGCGTGGTAGACTATGGCCTAATCTTCCTCCTGATTAGTAGAGATTAGCGCCTCTACAGTGGGGACGAATGAATGAATGTGACTGGGATTGAATTTAAATTATTTGTAAGTAAAAAGCAAGATTCCATATTGTTTCAACATATATTTGTTTTCGATTTTCTCTTATAGATAGAGGGTACGGAAAGTCTAGAGAATCTCTTGTGGCTCATATGTGAAAGCCATGAATTAGCAGATATGCATTTGCGAGTGGACGAGCGAAGGTGTCTGAACGCCCTCAACAGAAACAACGCCGCCGCCACCATACGCTACCCTATGAAGGGCAAAATCACTTCACGACAGATGAAGCTTAATTGCGTCATCCAAGCCACTCTGGGTTGCCTCCCAATACCTGATCCCTCCCTAGCTCAGGAAGCTACGAAAATTATGAGAACCGCTGACAGAGTTTGCAAATGTTAGTATAGTATATAATTATAATATCACTTATAACAAAATTATATGTATATTTTATTAATACATTTGGTTCAATCTGGTGTACTTATATACCTATGTTATATTCTGTTTCATCGTCTGCAAAGGTCGATTACTTAAGAATGCCTTAGGCATGAAGAGTCTGACATTAGGTATGAAGTCTTCGATGAATTAATAAAATTACTTAACTAATGCCAAAAACCTTACAGATCTCGTGATATTCGAGAGGAACAGCTAAGAGATATACCAGGATAATGGAGTCAGTATCAGTTATGTCTTGCTGTGGACCCAAACGTATTTCTCACGACCTAGTGTTTTTCAGTCTTTTGCGTCAGGAGCTATTTTTTTGCAAGTGATGCGGCTGTAGGGCTAGTTAAGATATCCAATCGCCTTCTGACGTCATCGCCACAAGCCCCTATAATCAGTGTTGTTGAGACACCAATCGAGACCCACTATTTTACTTACCTTCCGAAATACGAAGCAGTCATGGTAATGTTACCGTGTTAGCCGTGGATCGAACCGAAAATCGTTCGATTTCCGAATTTGGGAACATCACTCGCATCGTCTTTGTTATCTCAGACCTACCCAAGTATAGACTGACAGAAAATGTCCCAGGTATTAAGGCCGTCTTTACAAATTGTGTATAAATTTTAAATACCTTAATGCATATCGAAGAAAACTGCCAACTGTGCAAATTATGGCAAATTTCGTATGTCCTGCTGTGCTGTGAACTTAAACATGTCTACGATGATGAATATATACCACAAGTATCCAAAATAACCAAAAGTAACTTTAAGGAATTCTCTAAGGAATATTTTGGAATTTTCTGTAACTATTATATATTTCAGGTGTAGTGGCCTATGTGACTAGACCAGATCTAATATCTCACCAACCAAAATTCTACTCAGCTGTTATTAACACTTTGACCCTCGCAAAATGCTTAACAGCACGTTTATGGGAGAACTCACCATATGTAAGCAAGCAACTGAAAGGCATAGGGCCTGCCTTTAGCACGCTTTTGGCAGCTGCCGGAAAGGTCAATTTTATGCTGCTTGAAGAAAGCCATCCGAGGGACTTAGAAAGGGTAAATATTTAGGTTAACTGATTTAAAACCACAGCATCACTTATCAATAATATGACGATGATTTATTGCCTACAGTCTGTGGACTCATATTTATTTCTGACAAATTTCAAAATGATAATTTAATAATCAGGCCGACGTACAAACGTATTTTTGTATTTATTATATCAGGCAACTATGTATCATAAAATATTTTGCATCTATTAAAATTCGATTTTTCGTAATTGTATCTATTGCATAAGTCATTTACGGGAGACACTCAATGTTTATGGATTTACTCAAATTAAGAACTATTTATCTATTAAGGATTATTTAATTAAGGTTTATACATATATCCAAATACTGACGCCGACATCTCATAGGGGTAGGCAGAGACCACAGTTCGCCACATACTACCACATATATAAAATATTCTAATTATTATCGTGAGCATAAGATCTATTAGGAATTATGCGACAAGATTACTTACAATTAAGGTGCTTATAATTATAGCAGGTAGCCGGTAATAAATAGTCAGTACAAACTTATATCTACCTGTATAGTATAGATAGGTGGGACTTAGTAACTACTTATTACTGCAACCTAATTTCTTTACTAAGATTTTTAAGAAAGAAACAATTATTAACAATTGAAAGTAAATAAAAAACAAGTGACCTAAGCATCCTTTTAGAGACATACGAAAGATCTAGCTCTTTCCCATAAAAAGAATATGTATGTACTATAGACATAAAAATTACGTTGAAAGATTCCATTACATACATAAATACAAGTCAAGTTAATAAAAGCGTTTTAAAAGAAGAAAAAGCTTTATTTAAATACATAATCATTTAAATTCTCAGATAATGAACAAAGGTCCGCCAGCCGGCAACGTTTTAAGGAAACAAATTAGTCTGCTCCCAAAATATCAGTTAAAAATTTCACCGGTGGACGAGAGCACCATCGTTTTTGAACTGGTGTTACTGAACCAGTCTGACTTGGCGGAAAATATCGACAGCTTAACAGCGGGGGACCATCATAGGAGCTACATAGTTGTCGGGGATTCGAGTAATCACATTTTACTGTTAACATCTTTTAGGTAAGTACTGACATTGACAAAGTAATCTTCATTATTTCCACTGCGTTTTAACCCTTTCGAGACCGTTGGGGCACGTATATCCCGGTCAAGTTTAATGCTAAGTATCAGTCTACTAAAAGTTCTTGCAGATTAATTCATTGCGAATGAGTCTCTATTGTTATATTTATAAGATTAATAGGACATATATGTGCCAGTACCCAGGGCGAGTGGAACATATGTGTACTCGGCTGTAACCTTGCAAAGATGGCCGGTTTCTCGGTAAAGATGGACCGAGTCCGCGTCCTCTAGCCACAGACTTTCGGGCCCCTCGTATGATATGGTACAGCCTAGAGCTCACCCATCCATTCGTCCCCAAATATTTGCACATACGAGTATTATACATGGAGACACATAGTCTTTGACTCGCTCACCTCCAAGTTATATCTTTACTCATGGGGTAAGTACAAGACGCTGAACGCTTCCACGGCACAACGGACTTCAGGATGCCCTTACTTTCATCAATGTGTTCTTTTTGTCCGTAATGCCTTATATTTTATTTACGCATTTGTCCAGAACGGCTGCACCTTATCAGTTGTCTAGCGGGCATCCTTTCTAAAATCTTAAACCTACCGCTCAGCCACCTAAGCTGAAATCATCTTCATACCACAAATGCGTTCAATAAAACCTTGTCTCCTAAAAATACTATTGACAATATTTGTTGTATGGAAGTAAACTTCTGCCTACCTCCTTGATGTAACCGTCGCATTTTTATTTTAACATGTCGTCGTGGTTACCTCCAGAATAATAAAGACACTTGTTTTTCAAGCGGTTGTCTCCATCGACGCTATGGCGGATCGTATACGCTATACCGTATGCGAAGAGCCATACCTTTTTTCGTGGTCTTCAGCAATACCAATCTATCCCGTATAGGCCATACACATTTTTTTTCATGTGGATGTCTCCACCAATCGCAGTCTATCCCATACAGGCCAAATGCTTTCTCAATTAATTGTCCTGTCCATAATTGTCCCCACACCTGTAACTTTGGATCTTCTGGAGACATCTCTGAACTCCAGACCCTCTGCCCCCGTCTTCGTTTTTATAAGGATAAGATGGGGTAAGGATATGAAGAAATGGGTGTCACTTCTGGAGTAGCCCAAAACCGGTTATCTTAAGGATAGGAAATAATAAGGACGTACGGCTGCTTACTTACGAACGTTCAGCAAATCGGTTGTGGCGATCTACTTCACCACATAGTGCCACACATCCTCAACAGATGGCGCGGGATTAAAGTAACAAC
>WUAW01001291.1:52684-63294 GCA_017165845.1 Thaumetopoea pityocampa | reverse complement strand
CGCGGGGACTTTACAAACATTCAAATAACGGGAACACTGAACACCCAGACTCGGAACAACAATTTGTGGTTCACACAAAGTTGTTGTCCCGTATGGGGATCGAACACACAACACTCGACAGCGCAGTGGACGCTTAAACCAATGCGCTATCCGTGCAATCAATTCGACGACTGATTAGTAGTCTACCAATGAGTCCCGGGTTCGAATCACGGTAGGGACAAACTTTGTGTGATGAGCACAAATGTTTAGTACTGTACGGATGTATCTATCTATTCATGTATAGTATTTACTAATATAATTATGTATAACTTTGTCTGGTACCCAAGATACGGGGAGTCCTAGTTTGAGACTAGATCAATGCATGTTAGTGTTTAAAAAAACTAAAAAAAAATCATACACGAAATTTATACTAGACAAATAGATAAAGCCTGTATTCATCACTATCCGTCGGTGGAAGACCACGTTTGGAGATATGCCTTCACTTAAAAGGAGGAGGAATTTGACATAATCTCCACATTTGACAAGTGTCTTGGAGAGCGCAATAGATTTTGATTGAATGACTACTAAAATAACGTCGCTGCCCTTTACTCTCGCACATCCCTCGGCTGGTCCTCTCAGCATCCACTAGCAGAGAGGGGGTGACGCTGTTATTATGCCGGCGCCACACAGGAAATAAAAAACATACAAATAAAAATATGTATGGATGTGGATGAGGCGAGAGAGGTGTGTCAGGATCGTGGTATGTGGAAAACTGTGGTGTCTGCCCACCCTTATGAGATACTGGCGTGAATGTATGTATTTATGTACAAATAAAAAGGCATTATTCTTTCAAAGAGAAATTGTATTTAGGGCTGTATTATCAGACATTTAATTCGTGAAAGACATTGCCTTTCTATATATATTTTCTATACTATCTTTTGCTCGTGGCTCCGCCCGCGTGAATTTCGGTTTTCCACTACATGGGAAATCCCGACACAATTATAGATTTACATAAAAAAACCTTGGAACCACTTTTACTTGACCTCTTGTACCTTAACGGCGACTACTAAAACAGAGATCAAGCTGTATCTTCACTTCTACTGGACCGATTTTGATGAAACATGCCACAGTATTTAAGTCGGAATAGAGAAACTATAGTAATTAAAAATAATTCCCCCTTTAAAAAGAGGAGAGGAGGCTCATGTCAAGTAAGAACTTCAATGGACTGATTATAATAATAAAACTACCAGTAGACAACTGCTGTTTTGTTTTCAATCAGTAAGAGACTAAAAACTCGGTTGGTAGTCTTATGGAGAAGTTCCAAAAAATATAAATTTATAATGGGCATAACAGTAGAGGCATACTGCCATCTGTTGCTTGGTTTCTGTCAAATGGTTCCACTTAACATACGACCGCAACTGACTCGTAGAATGGCATTGTTCTGCTAATCAAAGGGTCGCATGGTCTCAAGCAAATAAGACGTAAAGAAGCAAAACATTACGCTAATGGTCGTAAAGTGCACGATGCTCCAAAATAAATAAACAAATGTGCGTAGATCCCTAACTGGTTTGCGGATCACTGGTGACGTTTACAACCGCGTTGCGTGGGTTGTGACCTCATCGAATGACGCATCTGCTTGTGTTATAGAATTGTCACTTGTTAGCATTCGGTCATCATTAGCCCATTGAAGTCCACTGCCAAACGTGGACATAAAAATAGGGATTTACAAAAATTAGTCGATTAGGATTAGTCGCAAGTCCTAAATTATAAATTGTCGCTTTTATTCTGTACTACTTTTGGCCGCGGCTCCGCCCGCGTGAATATTGGTTTTCCGCTACATGGGAAATCTCGACACAATCATAGATTTCTTTAAAATCTAAAAACCACTACAACTTGAGCTCTCGTGGCTTAATGTCGGCTACTAAAACAGGGATCAAGTTGTATCTTCAATTCTACTAAACCGATTTTGATGATATATGCTGCAGTATTTAAGTCGGAATAATACCTTCAAGATTTAAATAGTTTGAACAAATTCTACCCACTAGTTTTTGCATGAAGCTCGAACAAACAAACAAACCTCGACAGATTTAGTTTCAGATGCCCTTAATTAGTCAATCTGGGTAGATTGTTTTTAAATATCTTTGATAATTGAAATTTTGATATTTAACAATTTTATAATAGTATGGATTAAGTTACTAACACGTTTTAAACAGCCCTTTTTGACTTATAGACCACTTGTAATCTTTTGTACTTTTGGGTAGGCGTAGTTAATATAAAATTTTTGCTAATTTATCAACATCAAATGTTGTTTTGACAGTTAGCGTGGATCCCTTGAAGGTTCTCGTCACTCCTGAGGATCGATATAGACCACTTTGGATATCAATGGTCTAAGGTTATATACTTAATAAATATAAAAAAAAACCAATCTCCACACATGACAGGCATTTTGGAGATCACAGTAGATTTTGATTGAATAAAGCTGGATAACGCTACTGCCCATTATTCGTCCCTGAACTGGTTCTCACAGAACGATTTAACAGTAACCGAAATATAAGTTTATCGATATTTAACCAAAAAGTGATACTTTTGAATATCCAGATTTGAAAAGCGTCCTTTTTGAAACCATTCTGTATTAAAGTGTCATTTTTTTAAATTTTGAATTGTATCAGTTTACTTCTCAGTATAGATCTGATGACAGCCTTGGTAAGATAAGATATAAAATAAATTTAATAACAACTTTGTCTCAAGACATTCTCAGAAAAGTCGTTGAAAAGCTGTCTCATCGTCAATAAAACCGAGCGTGCGTAATACAAGACCTCTGTTTGACAACTTTAACAATAAGTCACTGTTAAGATGCAGTAATAAACCCCCGCATGCTCGTTAACTTTTTGCTGAGAACAAAATTTTTGCTTTCAAAATCATAAATAAAATATAGCAGGGTGATGACACACACGACGATATTAATGGCGTATTATTAATCATGTCGGGATGTCGCCAGTTATAGTTGAAGGTATTACTGAAGTAGCTGAGTAGGAAGAGGGCAGATTTTCCGGTCAAGCGGGTGTTATGTGTAGCGGGGCCGGCCACCGTCCTAGCAGATCTTGAGACCGTTGTATATATACTATGCTGCTATTAATTTCTTCATCATGATTCAGCTGTGTAAAAAACTGTGTGTAAAACTGTGTAAAAATGTTAATATTCAACGGTAACGCCATCTGCCGAAGACGCGTTAATATATGTAAGATAGATCGCTATATAAAGCAAAATATTTTCCTTCTCCCTGGTGTAATTATTGGTAGCTTGTTTTCCTCCTTTCAATTCAACCAACTCTCAATTTTCAACACCCTCGATAATAAGTCATTAGCTTCCAAATTTTACGATATCCTGCCAGTACTTCTTAGGCCAATCACAAGGTTGTTCAAAGAGAGTTATATCAAGGAATCTCCTACTCATATACTTTATCCGTTGGTGTATAACGTGACCAGACTACCTCAATCAACCCTCTTGAAGTTTGAAAGCCAAGTCAAAAACTGCGGAAACTGTGCTTCATTAAACAACCATTTTAGATCTACAGCAATATCGCATTTATAACGTAAATGATGATATAGTTGAATTAAACTATTCTGAACAGAGAAACCGCTTAAAACTGTCAATGCGAATGTCAATAGAGCGAATTGAAAACGAAATTGAAATTCGTTTAAATTTTCCTAACACTGTGCTAATAAAATTTAAACAATGACTTGATAATAAACTATTCCAAATAGAGAAACAGTTTACAACCGTCAATGTTGAACAATATAATGATTTGATAAGAACAATAGTGCAAACTGAAGAAAAAATTGAAACTTGTTTAAATTCTCCTAGTGTAGATAGAGTAATGGTAGAAAAACTAGAATTCTAACCTAAAAATCGTTGTTCAAATCCAAAGTGCCATTGGGATACTATTAGGTACTAAATTTCACAATATTCAAGCCCACGGCCTTCCCATCGACGTTCTATTGTCAAGATCCATTGTAAATCAGAAAACAGAGCCGCATCCGCGTCGCCTCCATTATTGCCAAGCGCACGCGCATGAACGCATACCAACAGAACATTGGAGACATGCGTTAAGCAAATATGTTTTAAACTAACGTGACTCGAATTTGAAAAGTCTACTTTAGATTCTAAGACATTGAGTCGATTTTTAGTGTTACATATATACAATGATCAACTTTATTGCGTATATTGAACAAGATATTGTCCGAAAGGTCACGTAGTAGGTATTGTGGCACCTATTGTATCCGCTTCGGATTGTTTTAATCCATACGATACGTGCGGCATTACGTTGAGGGCGCATCAGGTACGCAAACTGTTCATCAAAATAAATTGAGTGAGAGGCCGACCATAGCATATTAACCAGGTGCGATCACTGGATCAAACTATGCGCCAACTAAGGGCAAACTGTTTGCTGAAAACCATATATGTAGTAAATACATGCGCGACCTTCCAGACATTGTTTGGTCAGCGTTGAAGGTAAAGCTAAGTTGAAGAAATTTTTTCTAAAATAAAAACATTTATGTACCGATGATAGGGGAAAACTATTATAACTTTTAATTCCAATGATGACAATTTTGTCAGTGAAAGATTCATCTTGAAAGCGCTTGTAAAAAATAAACGTAATAATTATAATGAATTTGTCTCAATTATATATGAACTGGCCGAATCGAAGTAGATTCTTTTTTCTAATTTTATCGAAGTGTTTTAATTGAAAAGAATTTAACAATTGAAAGAGTTTGTACACTTGGGTTCAAAGTTTACGAAAGACTGAAAACATGACTTTGAAATTGAGCGAAGGGTACTGGCAGGAAACCAAGTAAATGGAGCTCTGCAAAGCTTTATGAGCAGCCGGGAAGTGTCAATAAAGGCACGTCTGGCTATTCATAGAGGAGTGCTAGTCCCTGCACTTACATATGCATGGTAGTGAATGTTGGGTTTGGCAAAAGAAACATGAAAGCAAAATAAATGTTGAGATGAAAAGTACAGATGGAGTCAATCTGATAGATAAAAAGAGAAATAGTGAGATAAGAGAAATCTGTGGTATGAAAGAAAATGTAGTGACAAAGATGGAGAAAGGAATATTTAGATGGTTTGGAGACACAGAGAGAGTGGACGAAAGAAGATTGACGAAGCAAATTTATAAGACGAGTCTCTATGGGCATATAAGTAGGGGTCAACCCAGGCGAACGTATCTCGACCAAATCGAAGTCGTGTTGGAGAAAAGCCAGGTTAGGAGTACCTACAACCGGCAAGTTTGTATGAAAGCGTTGATGAATGTAGAAGAAGCGAAAGATGTATGTCAGCAAGTGGAAAGAAGTGGTCTCTGCATACCTCAGCGGGAAAAAGGCGTGACTGTATGTATGTATTTTAATAAATCAATAAATACTTTGTTTTTCTAATACCACAAAGAAGTACCGTAGCATTTCTAAAGTCCATTTGTATGAACTTCATCGAGTCATGTAACAAAGAAAGTATTATTATTTTTAATTTATAAAGTTAATGTCTTGACTTCATCGAGTTGACGGCAAAACTCATATAAAATGGTCATACCTGAAAACTACCATACATATTTTTGTACCTCAGAGGCGTAGAGCATCGGGTGACAAAACATAAATTTTAAATCTTATAATTTTATTGAGATTCAATATCACTTTAGTTTTCACGCAATTAATATTTTATATTTCATTTGCATTTCTTTTCTTCAGCATAATAATAATATAACATTCTGGACACTTCCGCACATTGGATCTAGTTACAAACTGGGATTCCCTGTATTTTGAGTATCAGATAACGATATACTTACTTATATAGATAAATACAATACACATATAGATAACAACGTCTATAATTCGGATACAAATATTTGTGCTCATCACACAAAGTTTGCCTCTAAAGAGATTCGAACCCGGGACTCATAGGCACAGAATGCAGGGCTAATGCTACTGTGCCAATCAGTTGTCAGAATCATAGGACTTCGTGTTTATACCATTGATCAGAACCCGCCTTAACGTTCCTATTATAATATGTGTGCAATAACTGAATTATGAAAAAAGTTAAGTTTATACTATTATAAAATTATTAAATGTCAAATATTAAAAAATCAAAGATGTTTAAAAACAAACTATTCAGATCGACTAATTAAGGGCTCCTGAAACCAAATATGTTGATGTTTGTTTGTTTGTTTGTTCGAGCTTCACGCAAAAACCAGCAGGTAGATTTTGCTTAAACTATTACAGTCTTATAAATACTATGACGACATAAATACTGTGGCATGTTTCATCAAAATTAATCCCATAGAACTGAAGATACAGCTTGATCCCTGTTTTAGGAGCCGCCGTTAAGTACGGGAGTTTAAGTAAAAGTGGTTATTTGCTTTTTTACATAAATCTATGATTGATTCGGGATTTCCCATATAGCGAAAAACCGACATTCATGTGGGTGAAGCGCGGGCAAAAGCTAATATTGTGTACTACTACCTGTACGAAAAGATTTTCCTTCACATTCATAATACGTTCAGCCAAAGACTGCAAGTCTTCCTGCGTCAGTATTTCCATCCGATTATAATGTAGGTGTCTTTAAGACAAGAGTGGGTAGATTTTTATTAAGCTAGTACGCTTTACCACCCTAGGTTACATCACCATTTACCATCAGGTGGGATTGTAGTCAAGTACTGGCTTATATATTGTAAAAAAATACTTCTAACTTAGGTACAGATTTAATGGCACTGTTCCAGAAATTATTATGTTATGAAATAGAAGGTAGTTGACAGCGTGGTTCCATGTAGGCTCATGTGCGCTGGTCTCAAATTACATTACCTCATCAGAACAGCAAATGATACGATGCAGTAACTTGAAGCCAGCGTTGGTTGTTGACGTAATCGAAGACTACTGTCTCGATTGCGTTTTGTTGTGAAGATTATCGTAAATTATTTGTTTAATGCCTAACGTAGTTAAATAATTACCACAAAGTTTTTTTTTTAATAATTTCGCTATAAAAATTAAAAAAAAACTTTTTTTTTATTAAATAATATTATCATCATTAACCTATCTGTGTAGTGCATTGTTAGTGCATTGGTGGTGTAGTGGTTTTAGACACGGCTTACGATCGAAGGGTCGTGGGTTCGATCCTGGTCCCATGCCACTGAGTTATTATTTGTAATTCATGTACGGTCTACATTGTAGACACCAATGTACTTAACAGAAAAGGAAAACTTCGTGAGGAAACCTGCATACTTACATGGTTATGTGAAGTCTACCAACCCGCACTAGGCTAGCGTGGCCTAATCCCCCTGCTGATCGGGGGAGGTCCGTGTCCCAGTAGTGGGGACGATATAGACTGGGGATGATGCTGAACCTATCTGCACTGCAGACAAGGGTCTCTTCTCAGAATGAATGGGTTTAGGCTATAGTCCATGCACCACAAATGTTGCACAAATGTTTGTATCCGAGTCAAGGACGTATTTATCTATTTATGTATAGTATTTATCTATATGAGTATGTATGTCTTTATCTAGTGCCCAAGATACAGGAAAAGTGTCCAGAATATTATCATATTATTATTATTATAGTATACATATGGGAGTATCGATGGGAGAAAATGACTAAAGCCAAAAAAAAGTCGAAAAATCAGAAAAAAACATAGTTTTTAACGAGATAAGATATATTTTTACCAAAAAGGATCCAAGCATATCCATAAATGGGCATCTTATTTGGTTAAAAAATTGCTGTTTTCCCGATTTTGCTACGATTTTTTGGTTCCAACAAAAAGGCAGGGTTTTAACTACTTATAGCAAATACGTTTTCTTCCATCGTTATATATACTTTGTAGTGATTACTTTTTTAAGACACAGAATAATATTTTCCATTAGCGTGGGAAATTGTTTATTCTTTTGTGTCTCAGACACTCATATTATTAGAGACTACGTTTTTTCCAATATTTGTTCATTATTTTATAGTTATAGCGAATGAACATGCAACACATATGATTGCAAGTGGCTCCAGTCACGCATACATATCTGTAATAGTACCAGATACATTGATTTTACTATGGAAAGTTAAATATTTTTCAAACAAAATGGAAAATATTTTGCAAGGAGGTTGTAAAATGTTTTATATCCTTGTGAAACTCGCATCGAAATCGGTTCAGAAAGAAATTTATGCCAGTCAAACACATACACACATAAACACATTAAAATTTAATAATAATGCATTTTTCTATTGAGTTGTAACGTGCTAATAACTATAATATGAGATTAAACAAAGACAATTATCGAATTTACAGATAGATACTTCAATTTATTTACCTACTCAAAAAAAGAACAAAGCAAAATAACCAAGGGTAAAAATAAATCTCTTAATGTCGCCTACCGTTCTTACCTATTTAACTGTTCAATTTCAATATTTATATTCTACACACGATAGAAATTTAGGTTACAAATAAGAACTAGAAGACACCATCGACGTTTCTCGATTGACGACGTCTAATAGATCTGATTTTATCCACACGTCTTTTCTGGTTCAATCAATCAATCAAAGAAAATAAAACATGCTATCGATTTCAGTAACCCTTAATTAGTCGATCTGAGATTTTTTTTTAAATATATTTAATACACAGACAATCATATTTTAAAATTTTACTAATACATGACTACTATTTTTTTCGAGTATTAATCTTTTAACCATGTAATTTATTAATTTTAACCATATTTTTTTTCCATATTCCTTGTTCAAAACTTCATCCTTTTTCCTTTCCTTTCCACTAAGCCGTGGGTACGCAATGAGGAACTTTAATCACTTTTGAACCTCATAAAATGGCGGCGTCTTGGTTCGCCACCCTACACCTCTCCTTGCCCAAGGGGGCGAACTGTAGGCTGCGAATATTCACTTTGCTACATTAAACGATCGTAGCAGGTGGAAAGAAGTGGTCTCTGCCTACCCCATTGGGAAATATGCGTGACTGTATGTATGTAGTATGTACTACAGTCTCTGCCTACCCTTATGGGATATCGGCATGGGTGTATGTATGTATGTAATTTTTTAATACAATACATTAATTCTATATCAGTTACCGGCAAATGTGGCAACCCTGTACATATATCAGCTGTACATTTTAACAATTCGTTTTAACAGACTGTTTTGCTGCACCTAAATTCAGGTTAAAAACATTTCTCGTGAAATTAAAGCAAAGGAAAATATGACACAGTCTTTTGTAGCATCTATAAACGTGACGTCATCTAACAATTAGGCCACTCCATAGTTACGGGTAGATTAAACAAATAAATATTAAAACTTATATAAGCCATAACGCACTAACTGCTTCATACAAAGTACTAAGATTTATATTTCCATAGCAAATATTCAATCGTACGTCCTTATGGCGATGAGGATACCCGTGTTGAGCGCTTTGTGAATACTATAATGCCAATGAAATAAGGTACATTTTTCCGTGAAAATTCGATTGATAATGAAGACACATATTTCTGTAATAACCGGGTATTTATTGTATATTTTAGTTAGGAATATACAATCGAATTTGTGTCTTAACTCATTAAAATTAAGACAAAAATTCCCGTAATTTGTGCGATTGGTGGCGTCGTGTGCGAGTCCCGCGCATGCGCGTTCCCACGGCCATACTGACATGTGCGCGAGCGCATTGCATGTCTGCAAGTGTGCATTGTTCTTTATATAACACGCCAGTTATTTTTTAATTATTATTCAAAAGTCGCTAGAAATAACTGCGACCTCTCTATCCAAACTAATAAATGCGAATGTTTGTTTGTTTGTTACGCTTTCACGCCTTAACTGCTCAACCGATCATCATGAAATTTTATACACACATTATGAGAGGCACAGAGAAGGATATAGGGTACATTTTATCCCGAGAAAACTGTTCCCAAGTGAAATAATTGTATTTTCAACAGTTTATGAAATGCATTTAAGGACACCAACCAACGCTAGCGATGTCGTGGGAAATAGCTAGTTTATAAAACTTTTTTCTAACGACAGTATATTTCGTCAGTATAGTGTCGAAATATACAAACAATGTTTAGTTAACATCTGTTTAAATGTCATTGAATATGCATAATTGCTAATGCCCAGCAAATCTATCATTAGCTAATATTTGTGAGGGTCTCATAAATCAGATGGTAGAATAGTGCCACTCATTACCTCTTTACTGTTGGTAGAAGTAGTCTAAACACATACAAACTACTGAACTATTTAAACAGCCAATAGTGTTAATTCTGATGTAACACAATTTAAAATAAATTTCGGCTCTCGTCTCTTTTTCTAATGCCAAACACCAAAACGAGATAGCAAACATTTTAGCGAGTACCAACCTACATTTCTGACAAAAGATACAAAATTATTGCGTTTTTGCGTATCTTTAATCGTCATGTTTCCTGGGCACATCTAAATTTGTATGTAGAACTTAATTTTCACGAAATAGTACAAAAACCAAATTGTTCAGGAGAGCAGACTAAAGTTTGAAACTGCAGAAAAATAAATGGACATAACTTTTTTATTTATTATTGCCATATTGTGAAAATGGACACGACTCTAGAATCAAGAAAAATAAAAGCATTAATTGACAAAACA
>WUAW01001291.1:37466-49333 GCA_017165845.1 Thaumetopoea pityocampa | reverse complement strand
GCAGGTGGCTATGGACCGGTCGCGCTGGAATTCGATCGGAGAGGCCTATGTTCAGCAGTGGACAGCTACGGACTAAAATGATGATGATGATGACATTGGGGTTTAAACGGTGCTAAGCACGACCCGCGATCTAAAGAGCCGCGGGTTCAATCCCGGTCCTGTACCACTGGGCTATTTCAAATTTATACGGTCATTCATTATAACGGTCTACATTGTAGACACCAATGTACTCAACGGAAAATAGAAAACTTAGTGAAGAAACCTGCATGACTGTACAAGTATGTGAAGTCTACCAGTCGCACCAGGCCAACGTGATAGACTACGACCTGATCCTTCTCCTTATAAGGGGAGGTGTGTGCCCTTATAGTGGGCATGAATATGAACTGGGTATGATGAAGAATTAAACTACTGTACTCGTATACGAAATCAACTGTCAGATGCACACACGACGATCTTTTAAAGCGAAAAAAAAAAATGCGCAATAAAAAAAAATCACCATTACGCATTTTACAAACCCTTCCTATATGATCATCGTGAGGTACTAACTACGCCAGTACCGTCAAGTATTCAAATATGAGCCGATAAGAATCGCGTATCTTTACGGTGTACACAAACTGTCGTTTCCTGTGATTAATATACATATCAACGTTGAAAGGTAACAGGGTATAAGCGACAAAAACCAAATTGTTCAGGAGAGCAGTTTAAAGTTTGAAACTGCAGAAAAATAGACCTAATTTTTTTATTTATTATCATATCGTGAAAATAGAAAAAGCTCTAGAATAAAGAAAAATAAAAGCATTCATTGGCAAAGCGTTTATTTATTTGATTCGGCGTTGTTTTATGTGGTTTTATGGCGCTTAGATCAATTGATCTTGATTAGATAAATCAATTGATTTTAAGTTCTTTGCTTGGATATAAGTGAGTAAGTAAGTCATTGTAGAGACATGGGAGTAAGCGCATTCGAAAAAGCGGACAATTTTAAATAGGATAGCATACATAACTTATTTACGACCAAAATGTCGCTTGTCCCCTATTACCTTTCAAACGTCGGTATATTCCGCGACATTTTTAGCCCATTACTATTTCCAAAGCAATAAGCTTGTTTCCTTCCTATATTTGATTTTTATATTATTTTATACATATGCAAATACCATTAAAATGAAAGTTTTATGTGAGAACAGTACCGGAATTAATTGTAAAATGAAATAGTGAATGTTATTGTCAAAATAGTCCATAAGGAAATAATAAAATATACATAATAATTAATATGAAATTATACCCATAAGGAAGGGTGGAGACTATCTCTCTCGCACGCCCGCACCATAATAGCGATGAAGTCTTATAGCAGTATACGCATCCTTTTTTTCCCTTGACATTTATCCCCATTACCAGAATTTAAAGGTTTCTAATTTGCTTATTTCTAAACAGTTTCATAATTTTTTTTTTTCTATTTTAAATATTAGGTTACATAAGCTATTGTTAAAATTAATATGAAAAATTGAGTCAACTACCCTATTTCCCATGGCTCCCATAAAATATTTTTTCTGTTCTATAAAACAATGTAAAAAAATTGAACATGGGAAACAAAAGTATTCCGCTACTACGAGTAACAAGTAAGAAAGTGAAATCAAAAACAAACGCGCACGCTCAGAAATCGCTTAGTTTTATTTTTTTATTTGTAATAAAAGATCAAATTTTATTGGAAATGTCAAAAAATTGTGATCACTTTCCATTGCCTATGTAGTCTTATTTTAAAAATAGATAAAGTATTTTACATCTATCTATTTATACTATTATAAAATTGTTTAATGCCGAATTTTCAAAAATCAAAGATACATATGTGTAATTAAAAACAAACTACTCAGATCGACTAATTAAGGGCTTCTGAAACCACATCCATCGATGTTTGTTTCTTTGTTCGGGCTTCACGCAAAAACCAGCAGGTAGATTTTGGTTAAACTGTTGCAGTCTTAAAGGTACTATTTCGACATAAATACTGCGGCATGTGTCATCAAAATCGATTCAGTAGAATTAAGGATACAGCTTGATCCCTGCTTTAATAGCCGCCGTTAAGGTACGAGAGGTCAAGTAAAAGTGGTTCATGGCTTTTTATATAAATCTATGATTATGTCGGGATTTCCCATGTAGCGGAAAACCGAAATTTACGCGGGCGGAGCCGCGTGCAAAAGCTAGTTAGAAGTAAAATATGAGAACGATTATCAGTAACGTAGTAGTTACTATCAAAAAAATTTAAACATGATCAATTACGAAACATTTTGCTTTGCAACCATAATCATAGTGAGACGAGTATTAACATTATACCTAGCTTTTGCCCCCGGCTCCGCCCGCGTGCGCGTATTGTATTCCTCTGTGGATAATCTTATAAAAAGATTTTCATAACATCTAAAAAATATTAACATACATGTTTAAACAGATGTTTCTCATAATAAAAATGTCATTTTTTCTATACTTTTTATTAGTTATATTTTTAATCAAACTACGTTTTTTTATTTTATGTAACACAATCGGCGGTATATACATATATTTTAGATTAATCGCCGTAAAATTTTCCGATTATACTGCGCTGGAGATTATTTACAGGAAAATACGTCATTCTAAAGCCAGCATCGATTCCTAAATAAGCCAATGGGCTCTCACAATACTTCTGATGCAATGGCATCAGAAGTATTGCGAGATGTAAGACACCAATGATAATGATTCCGCTTTAACAGAACATGACTAAATTTAGTCTCTCCTTATCTTTTTCTAATGTCAAACGCCAAAATGAGATAGCTATCAATTTTGGTGCTGTCAGTTTAATTTAAACACGTCAAAATTAAGTTCTACATAACAAATTTAAACGTGATCTCGGAACATGACGAGTAAAAATACAACAGAAATGTAGTTGACACTCGCTAAATTACTGTCTTGTTTTGGCGTTTGACGTTAAAAAAAGATAAGAAGAGACTATATTCAGTTAAGTTCTGTTACCGCGGAATTGCCACCGATATGACGCTCATCCTGTCATTATACACATCTCGCAGCGTCCAGCGGATGAATGGCATATTCCAGCTCTACCCGCAGACGGGATATCAGTAGTCTTGTTCATTTGAGGATTTCCCCTGATAGATGATATCACACAACTGGGATTTATACGAAATACAGGTTCAAAATACTGGGAGCATGCAAAACAAACAAATTTAGAACAATCGCAATATTTTGTGCTAGGTTTGTGAAACAATTCTAAGTAAATTATCGTTTTCATCAGTTTTTTTTTTATATAACGTGCAGTGGGTCACCTGATGGTAAGTGATCATCGCTGCCCACAGACACCCACAACACCACAGAAATCGCAGGTGCGTTGTCGGCCTTTAAAAAAAGTGTAAGCTCATTGCTTGAAGGTCCCCAAGTCGTATCCGCTTGCAAAAACCGCCGCTGGGAGCTCATTCCGCAGGACGGTGGTACGTGGAAGGAAATTGCGTCAAATACGTGCAACGGTAGACCGCCACACTTTTCGTCATTTGGCTATGGGTGATTGTTTACGAAATGACGAATTTTTATCATTTGACTATGGGTGATTGTTTGCGAAATGACGAATTGTCGTCAGGTGGATGAATATGTGTTAATGATCGTTGTGCGGGTATCGACTCACCGTCCTGTGAGACAGGTCCGTGACGGAGTCGTGCCGGTGCTCGAGGCTGCCGAGACTGCAGCACGAGGCGGACGAGGAGATGCTTACGGAGTCAGCGCGCGCGCGGTGCGGCGACACCGCCACGTGCTTCAGCATGCCGGACCACTGCGCGGACAACGTGCACAATTATCATCAACATCATGACTCCATCGATCCCATTGCAGGGCACAAGCAGCCTCTCAAAATGACAGGGGACAGGTTATACTCCACCACGGTAATCTAATACAGGTCGGAAGAGTTCAAACAACGTAAGAAAGCCCCTCAGACTCGTAGGTTTCCTCAGGATGTTCTCCTTCACCGTTTGAAGCGAGTGACCATTAATCTCTTAGGCACAACGCGCCACTATAGTGGTATTCGCGGATGTCATGTTTCTAAACGACGCGCCACTATAGTGGCTTTCGTGGATATCATCTTTTCAAATCACGCTTGATGTTTTTGAATGACGATGTTTCTAAATTCTAATTGTACCCCGCGGTACAGGGAAACAGCCCCCGCGCAATATTCAGCGGTGCCTAAGAGGTTATCTGTAACTGTGTACCACCAGCGTAATAATTACGTCACTCCATTTCTTCCCATGGACGCTGTAAAAACCAATAAAGGGATCGAGATTATAGGCTTTAGTGTTATCCTGTTATTTAATCAAAATGTACAGCTATCTCTAGGACGCCTGCCAAGCATGGAGAATATGGCAAATATTCTCCTTTTAGTAGTAGGTTCATGTCCGGCGGGTGACTTCCACAGTCTAATGATGGATGTTGGCGACGCTTTTCATGCGCATGCGCTTTTGTATCTAGACCCCTCATAAAGGTACTGTAAGGAAACAACACATACAAAGTTTGTAGTTAATTGTAAAATAACTGTAATCCACTTTAACAATCATTTTAACATAGAAATTCCGATGTCAGCTATTGTCACTTGTGAAACTCTATTATGTTGGAATGCCCTGGTGTAACCGGACGCGCCAGATGGGCCCGCAAACGTGAACACTACCTGGAAGGCCTTTATGGAGGATCCGAGCCCTTTTTGAGAATTCATTAGTTCATAATAGCTAAAAAAACGAAATATTTTTTTATTGAAGTGATTTTTTTATTTTATAACCATTGCCCGCGGCTCTGTCTGTGTAGACTCTTTGCCAACTTGGAAACCTTATGTGAGATAATTGGGTTCATAAATTTTATCAAAATTACTATAAAACTTAGTCTTACAGACTCTAAGATTATATTTTAGACTGTAAGCAATATATAGGTAAGTGAAATCCCCGTTAAAATCGGTTCAGTGTTTTATGCGTGTTCTTCTTTCAAAGATACAGACAGACAGACAAAGTCAAAAAAAAAAATAATTAAATTCGGTTTCTGTGAAATAGAAATTAGGATACGCCCAATTAAATTTTCGAAATATATTCAGTGGCTCAGTTACAGTTTTAATATAGGATATTATGACTTTGATTAACTGTATTATATCTGTACTATGTTACGAAGATTAAACACAACATATGGCAACTAAATTTAGTCTCACCTTAACTTTTCCTAATACCAAACGCCAAAACGAGATAGCAACAATTTTGGTGTTGTCAGTTTTATTTCGACACGTCAAAATTGCCGATTAAAGGTACGCAAAAACGCAACATTTTTCGCATCTTTTGACAGAAACATAGGTTTGTATTCGCTAAAATATTGCTACCTCGTTTTAGTGTTTGGCATTAGTAAAAGATAGGGAGACCCTAATTTTTAAACTAAATTTGTGTTACATCAGAAGTGACACTTAGAATGCTTGACGAAATGTGGGTGACATTCCACCAAACAATTTCAATGGCTAAAGTCGACTTCTATTCACGATAAATATACGCGTCCTACTTCTAAGACGTTAAAGTCACAACAACAGCAGAACCTAACCTATGCTAGAGTGAAAAAAAAGTGTCTAAACATATATACATATATATCTGAATAAATTTGGAGTTTATTATATTTATGTATTCATATATTATATTATATATTCAGGGAGTACTTAATCCTTTAGCCTGTCCGGCAAATAGACTTAAGTACACGGGTAAGCGACCCCGGCCCCCCGAGCTACTACTGTCTCTTCCTACTCCTTCCGAGATAGCAGTATCCTATATCCTATAGTCCTTTTCCCAAATTCCACATTCCTTGCTCAAGACACTACTCCTATCTCAACCTTTTTCCATGGGAACCCAATGAGGAACTTTAATCACTTTTGAACCTCATAAAATGGCGGCGTCGTGCTTCACCACCCGTAACGTCTCTTTCCAGCGGGGGCGAAAAGTGGGCCACGGATAACTTTGTTCGCAAACCAATCCGCCCTAAACCAGCATGGTTGACTACGGCTAATCCCCCTACTAATTAGGTGAGGTCTGTGCCCCTGTAGTGGAGACGAATATGGAGTGGGGATAGTGATGATAAGCTTTAGGTTAACTTGTATTTCCCTCTCCTTTATTTTACATCAGATACTTCACCTACCTTGTATAATTTCAGCGCCATCTGAAGGTCGACTGGTACGAAATGCCTCAGGTATTAAATTCTCCCATATGCCATTAGTGTATGAAGTGTAAATAAATAAATAAATTAGGCACTATTCAACAATAAATTATCCCGCCAATAACTGGTTAACAAAAGTATACATCAATAAAAAATATGTAATATGCCTTACACAACATTTCTCTCAGTTACCCTTCTATACATATAATTTTACCAGTTGTTAATCGTGGCTCCGACTGCATGAAATTAATGACCTCATAAAAGGTCAAACAACGAACATTCCTAATCTTGCAATTATCATGAACGGTAACTCGCTCTGACCCAAAAGTTATGAGTTAACATTTACGTGTGTATATATACAAAGAGATGAGTGGCCGATCGTCAGAACTGATCGACCTTACTGGGTGCATCCTTTGGGTGATCTAAGAGCATCGATTTGCAAACTGCTTTTGTAATTATGATGTCACGTTTAAGGAAAGGTCGTGAGATTTGGTGCGCAAGCGCAGCAAGCCACAGTCTAGGAACAACAGTAGTTCAACGCATGTTTTTTCGTATTTTAATGAACATTTATATAACGGTCAGTCTTTTAGCCTGTCCGGCAAATAGACTTAAGTATACGGGTAAGCGACCTGGTCTCCCGAGCTACCACTGTCTCTTCCTACTCCTTCCAAGATAGTAGTATCCTATATCCTATAGTCCTTTTACTAAATTCCATATTCCTTGCTTAATACGTCTTTCCTACCTCATCCTCTTTCTTTTCCTCTCCACTAAGCCGTGGGAAAGCAATGAGAAACTTTAACACTTTTGAACCTTATAATCTGGTGGCGTCGTGGTTCACCACTCGACAAGTCTCGTTGCCTGCGGGGGCGAAATGTGGGCTGCAGATAGCCACTATGCTACATATTATAAAAAAATAACGGTTTAAATTTATTATTACCATTTTAGAATCGTGTATAGCGACAGAGGTGGCCGTTAAAGCGTTTAAACTTGTTTTGCTATATAAACGAGCGGCTTAGTAAAATCTTTTAGTAGATTTAAATTTTTATTTAGTAATTTTACATCCCTCAGTCAATTTGTGCGAACACGTTAGTCACACGTAAACAAATGGACTAGGGTCGACAACGCGATATTCCTGATACTGCAGACGTGCACAGGTGGCGGTAACAGCTTACCATCAGGCGAGCCCTAAGACCAGTTTACCACTATCGTGATATAAAAAAGCATTTAAGCAACTAAATTGACCTACTGCACGACCGCGGCGCTATGTGCGTGTCCGCGCCTCTATCGAACAATAATGCCAAGTTTTTTGCGTTCACCCATTGTTTCTGGCGTGCTCCCATAGACTAGTAGAAATCACAGTCTATGGCTTCTTCATTGCAATATACAGCTTTCTAAGCGTCATTTCACTTTCATAGTAAATGTTATCTTTTTTAAAAAGATGTTATCTTTTGTATTAAGTCCTACAACAGAATTATTTACTAGATCCGTCGTCGTTGAAATATTATTCGACGTAATCGCGGATACGTCCAGTTTACTACTAAATTCCAAGTTTAAGTGCACATTCGAATGAACGGATATAGCTAATGAAGTAATTTGTGAGTCAGGCAATTTAAATTCAATGTTGTGGTAATAAATTTGAGAAAACACTTCATTAACCATATCTACGGACATATTCTATACTAGCTTTTTCCTGCGGCTCCGCCCGCGTGAATGTCGGTTTTCCGCTAAATGGGAAATCCTGAAACAATCATAGATTTATATAAAAAGTCTACTAACCACTTTTACTTGACCTCTCATACCTAAGCGGCGGCTACTAAAAGAGGGATCAAGCTGTATTTTCAATTCTATTGGACCGATTATGATGAAACATGCTACATTAATTAAGTCAAAATATTACCTTTAAGACTGTAACAGTTTAATTAAAATCTACCCGCTGGTTTTTGCGTGAAGCTCGAACAAACAAACAAATAAACAAACAAACATCGACGGATTCGGTTTCAGAAGCCCTGAATTAGTCGATCTGAGTAGTTTGTTTGAATTATCTTTGATTTTTGAAATTTGAGATTTAACAATTTTATAATACTATAGATAGATAGAAGTAGGTACCTCGGTATGATTAATAACTGATTGGTTCAGTGGCTACTGCTTTCAGTACCAATTGGTCTTGTGTTCGAATCCAGGTAGGGATAAACTTTGTGTGATAAGCACGAATGCTTGTACCCGAGTAATGGATATCTATATATGTATTAGAATTCATCTATATAAACAAGTTTTTCCTGAGCGCTCTCTACCGACACTTTGCCCAGTATATTCGTTCCGTCATTCGAATCTCACACATCCTCTCTAAATGACCAAACTATTGAAGCATTCCTTTCTCGATACTTAAACTTACACCGATCCATTGTCACGCTATTCCTCTATCGATCACTCGGGGTGACTCCACAGATACTCTGAGGGAACGCAATTCAAATTACATATATACACTCACGCCGATATCCCACAAGGGTAGGCAGAGACCATAGTACATACATACAGTCACGCCTCTTTCCCATTGGGGTAGGCAGAGACCACTTCTTTCCATCTGCTACGATCGTTCAGTGTAGTAAAGTGACTATGCACAGCCCACATTTCGCCCCCGGGGGCAACGAAACGTGTCGGGTAGCGAACCACGACGTCACCATTTTATAAGGTTCAAAGCTGTTAAAGTTCCTCGTTGCGTTTCTAAGGCTTAGTGGAAAGGAAAGGAAATAAAATGAGGTAGGAAGGGGTATTGAGCAAGGAATATGGAATTTAGGAAAAGGATTAGAGGGTATAGCATTACGACTATCTGGGAAAGAGTAGGAAGAGACAGTACTAGTTCGGGAGGCCGGGGTCACTTACCCGTATACTTAAGTCTATTTTCCAGATAGGCCAAAAGACTAAGTACTCCCTGACCATTTCGATTTACGTCTAACTAATTTAAGTTAAATTTTGATAAATAATATTCAAAAATACTTTTCATATACTTGCACTGAAAGACTACCTCAGACTATTGCAGTAGGGGCGTGTGTAGTTACTAAAGTAATCGATCCTAATAACGCACGGCGCAGCTGGACGCTGAACAATACAACACAACGCAATAAATTCAATACGAGTAAATTGCTTTGAAAGGTCACAATTGAATTTTGTGTGTGCTTCAACATCGGATCAACAAATAATGACGTTTACTTTCGCAATCATAATTATTATGAAATCTACGGCATATCTTATTAAGGTATATTTTCACTACGTTTTGTGATTTTCTCTAATTAGTTAATAATAACAATATTCTGAACATTTTTCACACACATTTATCCAGTCCCAGAGTAGGATTCCTTGTATCTTGGGGGTACTAGACAACGATATAAATACTTATATAGATAAATACTTAAATAAATTGATAAATACGTCCATGTCTCGGGCACAAACATTTGTGCTCATCACACAAAGTTTGTTTCTACCGGAATTCAAACTCAGGTCTCATTTGCATAGAAAGCAGGGTCACTTCCCACTGTAGCAATGAGTAGTCAATAGTTCATTTATACAAATAATAAAAGTGTCTATGATTCCGAAATAAAGTCCTTTCTTAAGCTTCTCTTTCTGTAGCTTTGCTTTTATTCTTTTGTTCGGGTTAAACTCCATAACAGCTGAAGTGATTTCAACAGGACTTTCATTTACAAATAGAAGACTTCTCAAAGAATACAGACTACTTTTTATACCGGAAATTTTAAGAATTTTTCAGTAAAACTTAATAAATTGCAGAAATTAGGAGAAAAAATAAAATGAAAAATTTAATAACCTTCCAATATTCAGACAACGCGATCTGAGTTGTGGGCAACAACAAAAATATTTTAACAAACATCGCTCATAATAAACATAGGATTTTCCTTGTTTGTATACGTGACTATAATTGTAACTGATATTATGTAACTGACCACCAGTAAATAATTATAAACTAATAAACCAGTTACCGTTGCAACAAAGACATCTATAAAAATAAAAGTATCGCCTGCATTTACTATACTTTTATTTATAATAAAAGTGGTAAGGCTTTTTATGTAAATTTATAATTGGTTCGGGATTTCCGATGTAGCGGAAAAGTGACATTCATGCGAGCGGAGTTGCGGGCAAAAGCTAGATTGAAAAAAACTTTTATTAAAATAATATTCAAACACCAGAGCTGCAAAGACCTATTCTTCTCCTTATTTAGTATATTATAAGCAAATAAATTTAAAAAAAAATCTTTATACCTTGTGAATTACCAAACACTTCAAGGCTCCATTCCAGGTCTCCATTCTTTCCGTAGAAAAACCTTTACACTAACAACACCAATTGAAATATTAATCTAAAAGTCATAAATCTTCTAAACAAATACCATTCCCGGGAAACATGAACCAGGAATGCCCATTCGTATGCGTAAAATTCTGTAAACGTACCGCATAAATTGTATTTGACGTGCTCTCAACAGGAAAACAAAGCTAACCAATCGATTTGCCGTCACTGAAATGGACGGAATGTGCATGCACTGGCGCGTGGTCGACAAACAACAAATAGGGTTATACGCGCAGGAGTTGTTTGAACGATGTCTTTCTCGGGTCTGCTACGGATGTTATTGTTAGCGGGTGGCGGAAGTCTTCAGCGTAAATGTGATTGTGGTTTATTGATCAGTATCCTTGTCGAAAGCTTTCGCAGATGCGAAATATGGATCGATGTGGTTAATATTTACAACGAGGCATTCCGCCGCTCTGAGGATTTCAATACGACGTTAGACATGTGAATACCACTAAAATCTTCTCACTCTTTGTCCTCTTACCATCAAAGCAAAATCATTATAGAAGTCGCATGATATTGCCGTGATGTGAATTAATTCTGTTGTATACCGTTAATGACGTTCAACGCCATTCAATTCAATTCATAATCTTTATTGCGAATCCCTTTCATTCTGAAAGGAAACCCCTGCAGTAAAACAATATCTATTGGAGACAATACGATTATACAACAATATCATCATTAACCGAGACGAGTGAGAACCCGTCTCGGTTAATGATGATCGCGAAAAGGTATTAGAATATATTACCAGTATTATAATCAATTATTATTTATAACAAGAATTATTTTTTGGATGTCGTATAATTTTTAGTGTTATTTTTATATGAAATTGTTTTATATTTTTAAGGTATATGATATAGGCCAAGATCAAGACAGCGTTAACACGTCCATTGCGCACATTGTGCTGTGCTGCGTGGCCGGGCGAGGTATTAGCGGGATGCAAGAGAAGTTTTACTCATCCGGGTATGCATGCCAATTTCTTCATACACGGATTACTCGGATTCTTACAGTCTTATAATCAGTACTGCACATTCTACCCACCGTTATATATAATCAGTATTGCACATTCTACCCACCGTTATATATAATCCTTTTTATTTAACACTAACAGTTTCCCACAGCTCCGCTCTCGGAAGCCATTCAACAAATCGAAAACCTTCCTGGGGATTATTGGGTTGATAAATCTAATAAAAAAAAGAAACTGCAAAAATAAAGAAAAAGAAACAATTAGTCTTGCACTGTGCGTGCGGCACGCCTGTGGAATTCACTCCCTCGTTCTATTCAGGACAGCTCTCTTCTCTGAGTGTTTTCAAGGAAAGATTTAAGGAGCACTC